>FJOG01000015.1:235629-291283 GCA_900073065.1 Phialocephala subalpina | reverse complement strand
AGAGTTTTTTCATCGGATTTAAAATTAAAGAAGAAAAGCTACTAATTAAATACCATGGCAAAAGATAATTAAAAGGGTCGTATAATAAGAAAAATATACTTAATAAGGAAATATATTAAAGTAATTATTATAATTTTGCTAAAAATAGTAATAACGAGGATTTCGATAATATATTTATTATTATTATCAAAAGAGATAATATTTCTATAACTTTTATAATAAATAAAAAAAGGTTAATATAAAGCTCTCGTTAAAATTACGAAACGAGAGTAAAATTACTATTCCCAAAGTACCGTTTAAAGCTTCGCAAAAGTAGGAAATAAATGGATTAATTATTAGAGGGGTTTTTAATCTTATCGAATTCGATTCTATTAAATACATTAGTATTCGGATTTTTAATTTAAGATTAATTAACGAGATTAAAAACAAAGTTACTAATAGTTTTTACGAGAAATCTAAACTAATTATTTAAGGATATAATACAAAAAAAAGGAAATAATCCTTATATAATCTTTAATAATCTAAAAAGCAAATTAACGAGTTATTATAATATTAATTTTAATTTTAATTTAATTTCTCGATAAAGAGATTAAAATATAATTATATAATATTATTTAAATTTATATATAATTTATAATAAATATCTAATGATTTATATTAATGCGATTTCCAAAAGAAATTCGTAATTTATATTTACTAAGTACGATTATAGTAATTTTAAAACCGCTATATAATTTTATTAAAATTAGAATATATTAGTGAACTATATATTATAAGTATTATCAAAAGAAATTATTTATAATCACGTTTATATATAACTTTTGCTTCTTAATTATAATTACGAAGAATACGTTCGAAGTTATTAAAATATAAATAAATAATATACTTATTTTAGTAAATAAAGAATTCTCGAATCTTAAGTAAAATAAATTTATTAAAATTAAATTTTTAATTAAATCGAAAGAAGTTTTAATACTAGAAACCCTATTGATTTTTAACTATTATATCTTGATTAAATATAAAAATATAATCGAGTTATAATAAAAAAACAAAGTAAGAAAATTAAACTAATAAATATTAAGTTTATAAACTTTTAAAATGAGTATCGGGAGTAATATACTCGAGGAACTTATATTATTATAATTTGCCAATTAGAAATCATATTCGATTTATTTATTATTACGTAATATTAAAATCTAATTAAGGAAAAAGTTATTACGCTAAATAAAAACTAAAGTAATAAATTAAAAATTTCGATTAAAGATTTAAATATATCGCATTAAATTTATTTATAATAAAATTCTTTATTTTTATCGATAAATTATTCGCAAATAATAAAGATTTTAATTCTTAAATTAAATATGAAATTATTCTCACGAACGAAAGCTAATTAAATAATAAGGAGTTCGAGATTAAAAGAAACTTTATTTATTATAATTTGATTAAAAGTAAGAAAATTATTAGAAATATATTAATTTTAGAAATATATAGTATAATAAAAGGAATTAATATAATAATTATAATTAGGATTATTATTAATATGATTATAAAGTAATTTGATTTCTCGGAGATTATAATAATCGTTTGTATAGATTTTTACTTATTATACAAATATTTAATTAAATTAAAAATAATAAAAGAAAAGCGCTTTATAATTGATATTATAATTCTCTATTAATTATATAAATATAAAAAGTTATAAAAGATTCGATAAATTAATAGTTAAAATAATTTAATTAATATAATAACGAAATTTACTTTTAATAAAACTCTCGAGAAAATTTTTAAATATTAATTACTTTAAAATACAAATAAAAAAATAAATAAAAAGAGGAAAATAATATAATAAAAAGTAATAAAAAGTAAAAATAGAAAAGTGATTTTTGCGTTATATTTTTAATATTTTTAAATAATATAATTACCTAATCAATTAGTGTGGCGGGGCGATTTATTCTACTTCAAAAATCCTTATTTGTAATAGTAATTTCGGAGGTTTGTACTAACCACGTGTCCTCCAGTACATAAGGAGCTTTCTGCTCTCTGAGAAACAATAAGAACCTTCTGCCACTCCATTTTGCTGGCCTTACTACGTATAACGAATAATTATGAGAGCGAAGTCAAGTATTTGCCAAAGTCTATAAGTTTACTACAATCATGTAAGATTGGGTGGTTTTCCTCTAGGAGAACCATTACCCTTTTTACATTAGGTTAAAAATAAGGGAAATCCCTTTATTTTAATCTAATATTTAAAATATAATATTAGAATATTAGCGAGTCTTATATATTAACGGTATATAATAAAAGAAGAAAATAAACGCGATAATTTAATGAGATTAATTACGCTAGTAAATTTCTTTCCATAAAGAAAGAACTATTAGTATGAATATAATAAAGTAATTACGTATAATATTAGGCTATACTATTATTAGCGCGGGACGAGTTAAAGTTAAAGGATATAATTCTCCAATTTTATACTTTACTTTTAGAAGAGATAATTAATTTACAAGCATATTAAAACTAAGATTCTTACGTGCTTCTAACTTATTACATATAATAAATATCCTTAATAATATTAATAATAATCAAGGCTTTTAAAAATCAATTAATATTTTAGCTTTGGGAGATTTCTTATATAACTTTTTATAAGATAATAATAAGGCCATTGATTTTATTTTTATTATTAATACTTTTAACGAATATAATTCGTTTAAAGTATTTAAAAACTTGGAAAAATTACTCGATTTCATGAAAGGATTTATATAGAATTTTCCTAATATTCAAATATTATATTCCTTATAATAATATATTCTTATTCAAAAGTATTTCGGCGATAAAATCTTTTATAAAATAAACGGACTTATAATACTTATTAAAGAAATCCATAACTTTATTCGTAATAAAATTAAAAATCGGAGAAATTAATAAAAATATAATATTTTCTATAAGTAATTAATTAAATAATTTATTCGTTAAATAAAATCCGGAACTTTAATTCAAAACGAATATAATCAAAACTAAATACAAAAACTTATTAGAATCACTTAAGTAATCTTTAATTCGTAACGCTAAAAGAATATAAGTTTAAATATTTCAATGAAAATCTTTTTACTAATATTCCAAAGTATAAATAAATTCAAATCTAATTAAAAATCATAATATTTATTTATAATTACCGAGATATAATTCGATAATAAAAGGATACTAAAGAACTACTAAAAGTTATCGAAGATTTTTCTTATAATATGAATAATATATATAAGAAATTTAAAGTTAATTATTAACGTTTCTAAACTTTAAAAGTAATAAAAAGGTTTAATAAATTGCGATTCTATTTATTTTGTCTCATTTTATATTCATTTAAACCCTTAGTAATCGGTAACCTTATTTATTTGCTATAAATCCGGATTAGTAGTAACAAGTTATACAAGGGTTTATTAATCGAGGATATAAAAAATCTCTCCTCGAATTTTCTCGTTAAAGATACTAAAAATTATCTTAGATTCACTTATGATTCTACAAGGGAGTTCGTTATAAGAGAGATACTCGGAGAGCCCAGCGAATCCCAGAAGCAAACCGCCGCTTCGGTAATAAGGGCATACCACGCCTAGGTCGCCCGGACGTGTTTAAAATACATATTTTCTTAAGATAGGGCTACTTATAAAAAAATAATACAAAGCAATACATTTCTCCAGTATTCTCACAGGTTCTGGGAGAGTATTATACTCAGTTGAGCAAAAAAGAGCGGCAAAATCACGGAGTATCAAAAGAGTTACTTAATTGGATCATCGAGAGATTAGGCTTAATAACATTTTAAGATTAGCTTCACGCGGCCAAAAGATTTCCTAAGTTCTCTATAAGATCTTTGACTTCGGATTCCGGTAGTCCAGTTTTCTTAGCCTGCGATTGGAATCTTGTCGAAGTACTGTACTAGAGAAATTACTCTCTGTAAACCCGGTATATAATCTAAATCTAAATCCAGGTAATAAGGGATACAC
This sequence comes from Phialocephala subalpina, assembly GCA_900073065.1. Taxonomy (NCBI): domain Eukaryota; kingdom Fungi; phylum Ascomycota; class Leotiomycetes; order Helotiales; family Mollisiaceae; genus Phialocephala; species Phialocephala subalpina. Next base: position 287,288 of record FJOG01000015.1, on the reverse strand, counting down.
GCCACTATCGTTAGTAGTATATAGAGGCCACAAAGCTATCGTCGAGCTATTGCTTAGGACAGAGAAGGTTAAGGTCGACTCGAAAGATAACAACAATCAGATACCGCTATTATGGGCCGCCTAAGAAGGGCACGAGGCCGTCGTCAAACTGCTGCTCAGGAACGGGGCCGATGTGAACGCGGCTGATCGATACGGATGGACGCCACTGCATAAGGCCTCTAAGAACGGGCGCGTCGAAATCGTCAAGCTGCTGCTCGAGAACGGGGCCGATGTGAACGCGGCTACGGATCCAGGCGGATGGACCCCATTGCGCTTGGCCTTTGAAAGCGGGCACGTCGAGGTTGTCAAGCTATTGTCCAGCAGCGGCTAATAGTATGGATTCATACTATTATACTCTTCCTTTACTCGAGAAGGGCGCCAAGAAGGGCGCCAAGGGAGCAATAGCTGGTGAAGAATCAGATAAATGCTTTTACTCTTGGCATTTGAGAACTTTCACATTGGAATAATCAAGTAATTTATATTCTTTTTTTATTTTTCTAACTTTAATAAAGAGGGGTTTAAGGGAGCTAATCCTTTATATATTATAATTATATTGCTTAGAATTGGGTGAGGTGGTTTGTGCTCACAATTCTTTTGAAGGCAAAGGGATAAAGCCGATTTTGCAAGTTAAAGAAAATAATCCAAAGAAAAATAGGGTTTAAATATATTATTCGCGAGAATTAGGCACTGTCTACTGTGGCCGCTATAATATACCGTCCTGGGTCAGGGGAGACTCCTATCTACCATATACTCCAGCTACTAATGTCGGACCTACCACAACTCCGTTCCCGGCAAGCGTGGGGTACTTTCGCGGCTATAGACCTTCGAGAATGGAACTCATCGACGCCGCTTTCCAAAACGGTATCGGACCCAATGCTCTTGCGAGTATGAGGCCTGCCGCTCTTTAGGTTCGGAAATCCCGCACGAAATTAATGATAGTGACTTTCAATTCCGAGCAAAATTCAAATCGGAGACCTTCCTTTCAACTTTGATTATCGAGCGTTCACACGATCATCGGCTGAGTCCGATATGGCTTCAATGCTAGGAAAACTGTGTCGCAGCTTCCTTGAGAGTAAAGACCGACGAAGCGACGAAGATAGTCTCCGCACCATCATATGTAACAGCGACATCAGAGAAACACGAACCCCAAGCAGAACCGATCACAGCATTTAACGTCCCACAGTGGCTATAGTCAAATGCACAGTGCCGAGGATGGTTTGCGGCTGCATTTACGACGAACTTCAACTATTCTGCTGAGGAGGCGCGCGAGAAAGCATCAAGCTTTGAAGGTTTCGGGCCAAATATTTTTCTTTCGCAACCGGAAAGTTGGGAAAGATGGCTCGGGAAGGAGCGAGGGCGTGGTCTTTGCTTTTCGATTGCCTCACTAAGGCGCAAGAAAGGTGCTCTCCCGAAAGACTATCGGTTCTGATATTCTGGTCCATCGCCTCAGCCGAAATAGATGAAGAGGATGGAGTTCAAGTTTGTATGCGTCTATAAAGCAAATCTAGAACAAGAGTTATGTATGATTTCAATACACGTGTACTTGATCTAGGACCTCTTACTAGCACCGCGTCTACACACCAATGTCCGGTCATTGTCGGAACTTCGAAATAATTTTCGTGGTGAACGACACAGTTTTCTCCTCCTCCTCATCCTCCAACCTCATCAACCGATCCGAGAAATCCATCTCACTGCACCTAACCCAATGCGTTCCATGATACCATTTATACCCCACAAAGAGCAAAATACTCGCAGGAATTGTGATGTAACTCGTGACGAAAAGTCTCCAGTTGAATGGGTTCTCGAATGCAGTGAATCCTTGAATGAACAGGATGAAGATGTTCAAGAACAAGTTGAATCTGTATATCCAGATCGTTCCCCAAGCCTTGAATGCGTAGGTGGAACGATCGATGCCTTGTTTGTCCATTCCTTTTCGGATGCGGAGGTGGGTGAAGACTATTCCTGCCCAGGCGATGTAGGCTGCTGATCCACCGACGGAGGTCATGTAGGCGAAGACTTGTCCAGCTGTTACTTTTAAATTCATGAGCGCGAGGAGACCCCAAGTGCAAGAGGTGAGAATCGAGACGTATGGGACTGTGATAATTTAGTATTTGCTTTTTTCGCCACACGCATGGCGGGGTACTGACCTCCTTTCTTTGATGTCTTGGCGAAGATCTTTGGTGCGCGACCGGTCAGAGCAAGAGAATACAGTGCTCGAGACTGAACATAGATGCATCCATTACCAGCCGAAATGAAGGCAATGATGATCAAAGTGTTGATAAAATGGCCTGATGATTTCCATCCCGCTTGGGTGAACGCGATGGTGAAAGGTGAGGAAGCAGCCTTCGATGTAGCGTTGAGGAGTTGGTCGGAGTTGGAGGGGCATATGATGCCTTGGAAGAAGATAATGCCCATGTATACAAAGAGGATACGATAGACGACAGTGTTGACGCCCCTTGGAATGGACTTTCTTGGATCTTTCGTCTCTCCGGCGGCAAGAGAGATGATTTCTGTGCCGACGTAGTATGCTGATGCCAGAACGAACACTTGACCGAAGCCATTGATGCCGTTAACGATCGGTCCTGCAAACCAGTTAGTGACATCTCTTGTATTGCGGAATAGAATTGCAACTCACCTTCCGGTGGCGTCCAATACCTGCCCATCAAGATCTCGGAGTCAGCTAACTTCTTTTGTATGTTTCGAGGGCAAATATGCATGTCTCAAGAGTGCTTCTGGAGCACAGTTGGAGTGTATTGGAGCAATGCACTCCAGAGACATTCCGGAAGAGGGAATAATTCTCCGAGAAATTGACACATACCTGAACCCGATATAGCCGTTTCCAAAAGCTCCGACATTGACCAGGAAAGAGATGAAGAAGCAGACTGCCAAAGATATGATTTTGAACCATCCCAAGTAATACTCCAGTTCACCATAAACAACTATGCCGAGTGTGGACAGTACCGAGAAGAATCCCCAGAAGATCAAAACCCAGGCCCACATCGGCATCTTCTCCTCAGGAACCCAATATTGCATGATAAGAATGGCACCGTTCCATTCTGTTGTGAGTTAGAAGCTGCTTTTTGGCCAGGCAGTGGCATTGTTTCTTACCGCTTCCGAGGAAAACACTCCACATGAAATAATACATCCAGGCCATCGAGAAACTGAATGCGGGGTCGACAAATCGGTTTGCATGCTCGATAAATCCACCAGCAATTGGGAATGCAGTCGTGACCTCTCCAATACTCTGCATCAACGCCCAAACCATGAAGCCTACAATCGTGTCAGCGTTGCCCTTCCCGAGCTGTTTCTGCAGTTGACCGGACGTACCAATAATTCCGAAACCAATCAAAGCCCCCAATGGACCGGAAAGATACAGCGCATATCCAAATCCATAGAAACAACTCGCTCCAATGACACTGGCAAGTGAAATCAAAGTGACATGTCTCCCCAGCAGACCTCTCCTCAATCCATCCTCAAGAATGATTCCATCTTGCACATCCTCGGTTGTCGTTTCGATCGGGGAATTCTTCTCAATCGAGACATCCTTCCCGGATGAGGTGGAGCCAGTAACACCTGCTTCAAATTCCTTCGACATCGTGAACTTCTCAGGGCTTCCTTCCGAATCGCATCAGAAGTGCGAGGTCAATTGAGAAAGAAGAATCCAGACTCAGGCAAGATCAAAGACCAAGGTTCCCAGTTCCTTGAGTATGGGATCATATATGCTTGACACTTCTTATCAAAGTTCGGACAGATCGGCTAAGCCCACTATTGTTGCGCGTTTTTCCCTGTTCGCCACCTGCATCTGGAGCTTTCCCATGATAACAGAGATAACAATCGCATTTGAACGTCAAGACTAGAAGTTTTGTATGGAGATAAACCCGGCTAGATAACAGTTGTGCGGAGTCGTCCGACGAGGATGAGGGATTTGATACTGAGCCTAGAAGGTATTCAACATCCACTCAGATGCAGAAGTGGTGACGATAACATGGCTCCGGAATCAGGAACGCAAACATAACGCCAATCAGGAGAAGCATAATTGACGTTCTAGATGGCGTTCTGGAGAGAAGATATTGCGTTCATGGAAAATGTCCACTTCCTCGGTTGTGGGAGGATTCCCGAAAGATATTCCCGGAGTATATAAAAGAGTTGATATGGGGTGGAAATGATGAAAGTGGGGGAACGACGTGCGGGCCGCCCGCTGTCACCCCATTCTTGAGATAGGCACGAATTCAGGATCCACTTATACATGGAGATCAGTATCGAACCAAACAAGAAAATCAAAGAATGACTGATTGATTACTGTTATGACAACAAAGGACTCCGCCAGCCCCATTAGCAAAACTTCCTACACGATCCTCAGATTGAATATCTCGCGCCTCATACCTTCAAAGGTAGCTTTTGATTCTGGCCAGAGAGCGAGTCAACAGTGGACTGGACCTCACTTCCCTCCCATATTAGCTGCAGTCTGCTCCCCGCTAGAATCTCTGGATCTTTTCCCTTGTCATCGTCCGAATTTGTGGCGAGAGTTGGAGCACAACCTAGAGCCAACTTTGTATCCTCTAGCAGAGGCCTTCCATACACCCACCATCCCGACAAAGGCTTCACAGTATCCAAACCTGCTTTGTGATCACCACTAGCCTCGAATTCCATACCGACACTGCCAGCGATCATCTTTATGCCGTATATGCCGTAGCCATAGTATGTATCGTTAACGCGAGCGTTGACGCTTGCCCAACCTTGGGCGACGTGTTTGAGGAAAATATGAGGGTACGAGATCCCACCGAGAATCAAATTGTGATTGCGCCGCTCGTCTCCATACTGGCAATGGACTTTCTGCATGCACGGATGCCGTCGTCGTCCCAGTATGAAAAGGCCGTGAGCCATCCCGAACACCATTCTGGACGGCCAGAGTCCTCGGGTTGATGGTGTAAGATTCGCTGCCAGAAGGCTTTAATGTTTCTATACTCTGGTTCGTCGAATGTCCTGACAAATCGTTTGAGGATTGGGACCAGCATGTTGTACGGTAGGCTGTCCATCGCCGAGGCTGGGGATTTTATCAAGCTTTTGGAGAATCATCTTCCAATTCTGTTTGGTTCCCCTGCTATAGTTGGCGGGAGTAGCTAGAAGAGACACTGCCCAGTGCGGGTTACAGGGAAGAGAAATTCCAGCGAACGCTGAGACACAAGAACCACTTACAACAGAGTGACCGAAGGTAATCCACATCCCGTCGCACACATGGGTTCGTAGAAGTACTTTGACATAGCACCCAGGAAAGCGATACTTGCAACGACACGATCAGAATCTGCCGTCATTAAGAACTCTAGCATGATCCAACCACTCAGATCCTTATCGATGATCTTCTCTTACATCACGTCTGTGACGTTTCGCACAAAGCCTTCAAAGTCCAGTGGGTTCTTAGAATTGCCAGTCTTGCCGTTGATGGGGACAGTAATGCGCTCCTTTCCATTGTGAGCGACGAGCATTGAGCGAAGTTCTTCTCCATGCTTCAACATATAGAAATTGAGCTGAGTCAGGATAGCGAGCCAAACACCGTCCGATCGGGTGACGAGATGAAGGTGTTCGAAGTAGGGCCTTGGCGCATGCATTGATGAGACCATTCGACGCTCTGTAACTCGCTGATTATGGTTGACCTTCGGTACCCTTGAAGTTCTGAGTGAATGAAGATTGCAGATATTCGGTAACATGCCCGATGTCACCACCTCTCTCGCACATCACGAACAGCGCTTGGGGACAGGTGACTCTAGTCGGTATTGCTGGATCGTAAGAGTCGAGATACTGCAAGCGGTTTTCCTCCTTGTTCTTTCCCTCGTGCTGAGTCAGGCGCGTCCATCCTCGATTTGCTGGAGACATGATTTCGGAGCCATGCTTTGCTGGATAAGTAGTGATGGGCATCGTGCCTGGCTATGGTTCTTTGTGGTGCTGAAGACTCTTAGGTCCGAGCAAAGGATGTAAGTTGACGGGTGTTTCGGATGGAAGATTGGTAAAGATACTTGCTCGCGACACCTCAATGATATGGAGGGAAGTCGGCTCCAACGTCCCAGCAATGGTTCGGCTGGTACTCGAGCTGGAAAGATAATATCCAGGTGAATAATTGTATTGAGTTGTTGAGAAACACGTTGGGCGAGCAACAGCTGGTAACGTTTGGGGAAGCCACGACATTGGAGATGTTAAATAAAACGTAATTATCTCGATCTTCAGTATTTGCGCGAAGTGAACGACTCATGCTTGGCACGGTCGTCCCTCCCTGACAGAAATCCAAAAGTACAAATAATGGCTCGAAATCAGAGAAAAGCTGCCACTCCTTTCATGATCGTCATTAGAAGCGGACCGTGAAAGTAGAAGAAAGAGCAAATGCACACATCACCAATGACATCACATCAATAAATGGCGCTTGCCTGCGAGAAATAGACTGCATTCTATCTCATCCAAATCATCACTACTTGCTTTCGCACACTGTCTAAACAGCAACATTGTCATCCGAAGGGACTGTAATGCATCATATCCGAAGCCCACAACAGCTTCCGGATCATCCGCCGCCGCACATTAATATCTTCCCCAGCCCCAGCTAAATATCATACAAGTCATCAATAAATACATAAATACATAAATGCAATGTGGTCTAAAATGCAGAGCCAATGTCATCCTTGCTCCCTTTCCTGGAGACTGAACTCCTCATCGCCCTAATAGGCGATATTCGTTTTGATGCTATTATTTCTGTGACTACCTCATCTTTTGATGAATTTTCTTTGTCGAGTGTTTGTGCTAGCGGCGATGAACCATTGGGCGAACTCATCCCCAGGTTCCCATTAGCAAGCAACGACCCGAAAGCAGATACGGTCCCCGTCGAACCATCAAGCCATCGCTCGATCTGCTCTATAGGAGACTGATCTAGCTTGCCCTTTAAAGGATTAAGAGGAAACTCAATCACAGGCTTGACGGGTCTCGGAGATTCTGGCAACCCCGGAGTCCGTGGTGAACCCGGAGATCGTGGCAGCGGAGGCGTTGTCGCGCGAGGAGATCCCGGTGGAGAAGTTGGAGGCGGGACCTGTGGTATTGGCGGGATCTTGGTGTCAAATGAAGGGCAGTCCCCGCTCATGAGACGAAGCCTGGGCAGCGTGCTCGGTTGTAGAGTTGGCGAGTCATCACGGGGATGATTCGTCTCCAACGTAAGCTTTGGCCTCAGGTTTTGAATGATCGGGGCACCAACGGGCTGAAGATCCCCATTGTGTAGATCATCGCGATCTAAGGCGAATAGTGGGTACGTGCCCGGTTGGTGAGGGACTCGTTCGGGTGAGGGGGATTGGTAAGGTGAGTATAGTACAGGTGGAGAGTGTCGAGATGTTGGAGGAGGGCGGAGAGAGTGTCTCCAGCGGATTGTTTTTGGTGATTGTGGCGAGTAGAGGCTTGGTGATGACGGAGCAATGCTCGATGCTGGCGAGCTTGACCAGACTGAGCGAGTTATAATTTTACGACCTAAAAATGGGTTGCGTTTCGCTGGCGAGCTTTTTTGAAGTGGTAATGTTTGATAGATTGGCTCAGGAGTTTGTGGCCGTCTGGTTTGCATCGTTGTGAAAGGTGTGAGAGGTTTTGATTCGGATTTGAGGTAGGCGCGGAGCGAGAGGGGTGAAAGCGGGGGTTCGAGGTTGTTTGTTTGCCCGTTAACAACGTGAGGATATGACATAGCGGGTCGTGAATTGGCGGGCCGAGAAAGTGGATATTGAGGCGTGCGGATGTGGGGAAGTGTTCGCGAACGTTTGATCCCGGGGTGGTAGAGAGGATGCGATACAATGCTCCCAGCTGCGATCGGCGGGGGTCGTGGCATGGGTGGACTCAGTAGTTGGAAGCTTTTGACCGAGTAACCCTCTTTCAAAGTCTCGTCCACATGCCACATAGCTCTAGCTTCTGCGACCTCCAGTCTTCCCTCTTCGAGCTCTGATTGCTGCTTGAGACATTGCTGTCGAGAGCGTCGGAAGAGGTAGAAAATGACGAAAAAGAAGAGCGCAAAAACGATAACAGACATCAAGACCAGGATGATGATATGTTCACGGTAGGTCTGAGACAATGGTTCCATAGGAAGTGTCAATGAAGACTCAGCCACCTGAATGCTCGTTAGAATACAAATAATTTGTTGTGCTTTGTGCAACTTACACCTGCTGAAGAGAGTGTGGGGTTGGCGGGGGCAAGACCATTTCCCGCCTGCTTGCTGCTTGACGGTGTGGCAGATCTGGTCGACGTTGAAAATGTCGTAGATGGTAGGATTGTTACATGGACAGTCGAAGAAACTTTTGAGGATGTGGAAACTGAGTAAGTCGACATCGAGGTGGTAGATGAGGTCGAGGAGGTCGAAGATGAGGCAGTTGATAAGGAGGATGTGACGACATCGAAGAAACAATCTGTACAGGATAAAGGAGTGTGGTGGCTTTCTGACGTGCCGTATTGAGACATTGTTGAGGGTGATGTCGAGAAGATTGAAGGATAGGATTAGATCGTAGATTCATATCCGACGAAGGCCACCACCATCTATGAGGATTGAAATGCTGAGAAAGAGTTGATGAACATTTGGACCCGTCTGCTGTCCATAAATGATTGTGAAATTAGTCTGGTCAAGAATCGGACATACGCTGAACTTCTATATGGTGTGGTTGGCGACTAGCTGTCTTCTTAAGAGGGACGAACTTAACAGCATTGATGGTCCTTGAGGTCTGAATCGAGCTGCTTGCATAAATCAGAGTTTCCTCGGAACAAAACAACATAGTCCCGTTCATCGCGCCCTGCCAGCCTAATGGGTATGGTTGGTTCGGCACCGGTCAATCAAGACTTTGGACATTGATAGTGCATAAGATTTCTTCTCCATCTCAGGTACATGCATAGGTCAAAGTCAACCCCTGGACAGTTCGTCCGGGCCAAGGAAATGAAACCCGAGTGGGCCGAATACGATTGTCGACGTTGATGACGTCCTGTGTGTGGAAAAGGATCTCCGTCCGGGATTGACCACAGCTCCTGCATTTGTGACTGCAGTGACGAGTATGAGATGCCCAGGAGGTACTTCCCGCAAAGCTTAGGAGCCGTGCACAGGAGTCGTTGCGCTTGTCCTCTTATGCTTCCTTTTGCGAATGCGGTGGGGATACCCCAAGAGACACGCGCACAAGGGGCGGAAGTAGGCCAATGAAGGCATCTGTTGATTCCATAAGCTTTTGACATTTGCCGGGAACCACACAGGCCTTGTAAAAGAGATCGTCAAACCGTTCGCCTTAACACTTGGCGCAGGGTCGCTAAATAAGGTTTGTCTCAAGGGAAGCACGAACCAAAACAACTCGCACCCCCCACAGACAACCTTGGCTAAAGCTTCCCCAGGTATGTTTGAAGAGACAGGAGGTAACCGAAAGGTGTGGGAGGGAGGAAAAACTCTAATCACGTGAAAGGACTACAAGTACACTCCATGTGTATGTCCTCTTCATACTTCTTATTGAGGACCTGCAGCCCCCATAGGACCGAATGGGTGTCAAGGATCTGTACCTGGATTGAAGTCTGAGCCAAGAAACTTCATTGCGCTCTCAGTCTCAACTGGAATGTGAATCGCTCTACTTCTTTGCATTCGTAGCCAAGCATGAATTCGTCTGAAGATGGGAAAGACTACATGCATCTCAGTGACATCCCTGTGCTGGTGGTGGTAATCACTGATCTTTCCCTCCTCTAGTATGCCCTTGCCGTGCTTCAAAGAGGTTTCGATGAGACTTTTCATCAGCGTGCCTTGACCGTTCTGCTGGAGTCAAAGTTCCCATCGAGAAGATGTCAACAACGCCATGTGTTGCAAGTCTCGGTCCTATTCGTGATTGGCAAGCTGACCTCAAGAGTTGATCCGAGGAATGATCCGAGTGAGGCTGCTCGACGATCGCTTGGAGTTACCCCACACGTGATCAAGGAGGGGAGATGTTTCGAAACGGTATCGGATCGAGGCGGATCGACCGAATAACCACCTATGAGCGCAAGTAGGCCACTGCTGCGAGTACGGAGTAAAGACCGAGTTTCAAGGTGTTCGCTATCTGGCCCAGATAGTTCGTCGGGCATCAATACCAGACGGGTTCGTGTTCCGACTACTGCTCATCCCATATCTATTGCTCGAGATGAAAGATCAGAAGTCTCCGTCAAAGCTTCTTGCAAACTGTTTGGATGCCGATAAATTCGGATTCTTGTATAGCTCGTATAGTTCGAAAGTTCGATACTTAATGGTACTTCGGCCCATCGAACTATGCCTCGGGATGCTCTCGTCCCATTCCAATGTGACGGAAAGTTTATGCTCATACAAACCCCGAACGTCCGGAGGTACAGCCCATAAGTAATCCAATAGCACTAGTAAGGGGTACCCCGGATATAAACAAAGCTTTCCCTGATTTAGTAATAATGGTTGTAGAAGTAAGGATTTCAATTGTCAGATCGGGCTAAGTATTGTTGGCACCAGGGGATCTATTAGTGCAGTTGGATTACTTACGGGCTGTACCTCCGGACGTTCGAGATCGTTCATCGGGCAGCCTATCCCATTGAGGAACTAAATCCGCTGTCAGGCTCACCGATAGAACGTTATTCTTCGCCGCCCTGGCTCTTCCGAAAGCTTATTTTGTGTGTCGAGTTTTGCGAGGGTGGTAGGAACGGCGACCTCTGATTCGCAAATAATCATCTGCGTCAAGGCATTTTACCTTTTTGAGTGAGAAATGGTCCAATCATGGCCCAGTCCGCCCTTTCTCTTCGCTACGCTAACCGTGTGGAACATGAACCTGCGTCGATGAAGTGCTGTTGTACGAATCTCGAGTCCTTTTCGCCGATGCTAAAATGTAGTCCGAGAGAAAAGTTGGTTAATACGAATGCTATGGTACGTGATGCAGAGCACCCAAGAACCCAATCCAATGATAGCAATTCCATACTTCAACCTTCCAACAAGCCAACAAGGTTGGACGATTGTGACATCGACGGTTGGCGATGCCAAGACTCATGATACTGAGAAAGGCGGCCAAAAATATCATCCATATGTTCACTTATGCCTCTTGGCCAAATTGTCCAATCAGATCCATTTGCGCTGCCACCAAAGGATGTTGGAACATAAGATGAGTTGTAGAGTTCGAATTGCTGTTCCCTTCGTCCTGATGCCCTTTGCGGACACCTCACTGGCAGACCACCTCTCTGCGGACGTCAATGCCAGATCAAGGGAAACGGCCGATGAACTTCTCGGCTCCAGATCTTTGTTGCATATCGTCGATTCTGCAAAACGGATTCGTGCATCTTAGCCAGATTCGCGACGCCGCGTGACATACTTCCACGCATATTTTGTCGTCAGATTGGTCACTCGGCACCTCGCAGAGCTTTATCCCCACAGCAGAATTCCAATTGAATGATGGACCGAGAGACAATCCTATCTCAATAACGATTTTGTTGCACGTCGCGATCCTGCACAACGTGTTCCTGCTTCCATATGAGATTCGTGGTGGAGCTTCATGCAGAGCCGTCACATGTTGATCCCCGATTCGTGGCCTTCAATTACCGACTCTAGTTCTACTGGTTCCCGACGCCATTGAGAAGCCATTGCTGCACTTCTTCGTACTTGCAGGAGTTTGTTGCATGTCGCGATCCTGTAGAACGTGGAATCTGTTCTTCGCCAAGATGTGGTAAGCGTTGTGGAGATTTCGATGCATTGTGAAAGCCAAAGCACAGTCGTTGACGCTGTGATTCGTTACCAGACGATCGTAATGATGACAAACAGTTCCATTGACTGGTTTCTCGGAAAACGGTATGCAACAAAGTCGATATGTGATGAGTGGTTGGTTAGGATGCCCGGAAGGATGAAGGCAAAATCTGAATGTCGGTGTGAGAGAATGTCGCCTATCGATCTAACTTTATGGGGAATTATTATTCCGAGCATCACGTGGAAGTCATTCGACTTCAATCTAAAAATTAATATCTTTGCTTCTTTGCTATCCTTGATCAGGACTGTTATTCACTCCATTTTGCTAGCGACGCTGTTTGGGAAGTGTGAAAGAATACAGAACGGAGACAGAACGGAGACAGAAGTATCACTCTTCACCTGACTTGCTATGAACTTCGACGCCGACGTTAAGACTATTAGTTGAAATGGACGCAGATTTCTGTTGGCACTGATTTTATTCGCTGCGGAAATTGTACGGAGAGTTTCGTCGTATCAACCGTGTCCTCCTCACACGACGCGATCCGCTCCCCTTCCGCCCGCGTCCCAAACGGGAACTACAACCACGTGATCCGCTCCAAAATCGGGTTCCTCTTTCCTCTCCAGCCGCGGCTTCATGGGCAACTCTCTCCACGGTGGACACATCATCTCTCCATATATCACAGGCCAAACAAAACAAATAATCCAAAATATCAAAGCCTGATGATGATATGAAGGAGTTTAGAGACGTCGATCATGTTTGGGCGTAGTGGTGTGAGGAACCGTTTCTGGTTAGTACTTGTTTATAGGTTAATAGGTTGGTGAAGGAGGGGGCGAGGGTTGAGATTGAGTTTGTTGCTGAGGAGTAGAAGACGCGCTGAGTATCGCTGGAGGTGTTGTGCTCCATCATGGACATGAGGATATATACAATTCCATTCTCGATGGACGCGATGTGGGTAAATAACACTGTCCCAAACCTCGAGACAAAACGACATCATGGTCGCCGATCGCCGAACTCGCTGAATTTTTAACATTTTTCGTCCAATTCCTGAATTCTTTCCATACCAATGCTCTCCAGACTGCTTCATCTCTAATATCAAACACCAAAAGTCCTTGTGAACAGACTGCAAAGTCCAGACAACACTCAGTCCCAATAAGCTCGAGGCTATAGACTCCTATATCTAAGTCATAGTCCCTGGAAGCTGTCCCACGATGAGAGTAGAAGAACATCATCGGCTCCGTTCAAACTCCCCTAGCAGAAGTAAGAGCGATCAATGCTCCCGTCATTGCCCGCTCCAAGGTCGTTCCTCCTCGTTCACCGTTCAATCTTCGAGTTTCCCAGGGGTGGTATTTGGGGAGCAGCGAAATGTTCTGGCATTGGCTGTTTCCCTAGACCAGCGCGCTGATTTTCAAGCTTTTTCTGCCTCTTTATCTCCAACCTGTCTCTATATTCGGGTCCGCGTTCGGTCACCGGTCTCGTATCATTCCCGATCTTTTGACCAGTGGGCTCAAAGGTATTTCGTGTACGTGTAGCTAATGGGCTGCGTCGATTGATAATGTCAGCACTCCAACGCGCAGCCTTATCACTGAGAATTTCCAAGACTCTTTCGTGGATTGGACAAGGTATACCCCATTCTTTACAACGATTTATAATCCAGCCCATGCCATACTCTTGAGTAGATTTTACCCCTAACCTCATTCTTAGAAGTGTTTTGCTGAGGCCGCTTCTCCTGGAAGCGTCCGCGTCCTCTCTGTATAGATATCCCTGGATCCACGCCTCGATTCGACGTCTCGGGACTTCGCGACTTTCGGCATAAAAGAGGGTGGACATCTCTTGTAGTAACATCTCGAACAACTGTTTAGTTTCTGCGTCGGTTTCTAATCTGTCTTTGAGATCGTCAAATTTACACTCGAGTAGAGCAGTCATGCCGCCAAGCAAACTGATAAGTCCGGTTTGCCGCAGCGATTGGACGAGAAGATGCTCTGCGGAGATTTTGCTTGTTCTTAGCCCGTCTGTTCGTAATAGAGTATCGACCATATAATCATAGGAAGCCTGTCCATTCATTTTGTCTGTCGATGTCTTGCCTGGAATAACAGAGGGTGGTCCGAATGTCAATTCTCCTTTGCCGTTATATTTAACGACGAAAGCTTTACCAGTAGGACCTCGAGTTCGTAACTCATCCTGCAGCTGCATCTCGATTCGATCGTCCAAGGATTGGGGTGCTCCATCTTCACGGTTGTACTGATCTGTGTAAAAGTGGTGACAAGAAGACTGTCAGTTGATGTCCAATAATGGAAGGGCACTTTTAACTCACGTCATTATGCCCCTGAAGAAATTAGGTCGACTTCGAGGATCTTGGAAAGCTGTCTTGCACCAATGCTCGAGGATCCCTAAGGTCTTGCCAACCAAGAAGAGGCTGGTTTCAACGCTAACTCTAGACACGAGGCCATGTATCATATCTGGTCGGAAAGATACATTGGTGGGTATTATCAGATTAAGGATTGGCTTGAGGCAGGGCCCTGACGGTAAGTCCATGACTTCCTCAAAGTCTGCTGGGGGAGAGCTCGCGTTGCTAGAGTTGGCTATGCTGCGTCTCGATTTGGTCTTGGAAGTTCTGCGTTGGTACTGGTACAAAGTACTTAGATCAGCAAGAGGCTTGGGCTGGGCAGGATGTTGACTTTGTGCAGTGGCAGCAGGTGGCAGCAGTCCATCCACTTTTTGGTCCACGACATAGCCTCCAAAATGAAGGTGCTTATTGCACAGAGGTCTACTACTTAATTGAAGATCGTTTCGAGGCAGAAAAAGAGTCTCCATGTCAATACCCCCCGCTTCATGTGTCTGGTCGCCTTGAATTATCTGGATCTTTCCACCATGTTGGTAGAATGCATCGATTCGCTGGTTGCTCATGCAGAGCACCGTCACAGGTGGGGGTTCTGGAAGGACCCATCTGAGATTCGCGGCGATCCACAAGCTCTCTCTTTGTGTGCCCAGGACATAGAATCTCTTCCGGTCATCGTCGGTGATTTCGAGATGGCGGGGTCGGTACTGCAGGGTTCCATAACTCCGAATTCGATGAGGGAAGGACGAAGGTCTTCGACAGCGTCGTTAAGGTGCTCGAGGAAGGGTACAAACCCGAGCATAGTTTCATTGCTTCTCATCGGGGGAGATTGAGGAGGTAGTGCTGATTGGGATGCTGTTGGGGTGGATTGAGGTTGGATGTTGGAGATTCGCAAGATGAGGACATCCATGGAGCTAGTCCTATAATGGTAAGGTCTAGACAGCACGTGAATTATACAGCCTCTCGATGTCGAAAGGAACGCGGGAGTTTGTTTGAGTAAGTCTCGTATCAAGAACTTATTAGATTCGCAGTTATTCGTATACCGGATGAGGGGGACGAAGGATCGAAAGGTTACTCTAGTATAATGCGATGAATTCACGTGATATCAACTTTTCTCTAAAGAACCTCCAACTTAAATAATCCGCACAGCTATGGCCACGAGACGTCTGGACACGTGACCCTATCATTCTTCCACCAAGTTGTTCTGGTCTGGAAGTTCATTGTTCGGCATGAACCAAGCCATGATGAAACTAGGAACTGAGGCAGCAATAGCCGCATAAGTAAAGAATCTCATGACGTTCGTGTACTTTTCACAGTCAGCTCTCACATCTTCCTCAAGCGGCGCTGGAACCTTACAGCATTATCAATAGCAATCCTCTGAGGAGTCTCCCACTCTGGCAAAACTCCCGTAATAGAATTAAACAACTGATCCACTAAAGTACTATTAGCAGCACTCCCACCCAGCTGGTTCCTCAACTGATCTTTGAAAGTCCCCGTATATACACCACCAGCAATACAAGCTCCGATACTTGATCCCAAGAACGAGAAGCAGATAACCAGAGCAGTGATCTGTGCCAGCTGGCTGTGAGGAACCTGGATCTGAGCACCGACAAGGACAGATGTTTGGATAATTCCACTCCCAACACCTTGAATAAGTTGGACAACGACCAGCTCTCCAATCGAGTTATCTGCTCCTCTCAAACGAATCATGACTCCGTACCCGATCAATCTGATGCAAGCTCCAGCCATCACGAGCCATTTGTACCTCCTTGTCTTCATCATAATCCAGCCAGCACCGATTCCAGCAAGACACTGCATAACTCCGTTGCAATAGATGTAGAAGGTAGTGACTCGGATAGAGAAGTTGTGAGCGATGGTTGACCATGCGTAGAGGTATGTGTGGGTTACCGAGAAACCCATTGAGTCCGTTGCGATGAGCAGGATCGCGGTGACGATTGAGAGACTCTTGAAGTAGTGGATTGGTACAAGAGGGTACTTTGCCATATACTTTTCATACCATGGGAGAATGAGCAGTAAAGCTCCTCCAACAGCTATCAGCGCATCGAGGTACGGTGTTCGCCAGCGTGAGGTGGTAGTGGATGCCAAAGTGAGGGGTAGAAGGAGCATCGCGAAACCCCCGCAAAACAGAATGGATCCTCCCAGATCGATCTGTGAACAGAACTCATAGACTGTCATTTTCTGCCTGACGACGATTCCTGCTTTCCTGGCCTTCCCTTGGTAGTAGAGAAGAGTAGCAATGATGAAACTGGCAGCGAACGGCATCAGGAAGCAAAACATTCCTATGCCCCACCTCCAGCCAATACCGTCAATCACACTCTCGGTAATGAATGCAGCACACCAAGGCATGATGAGGAATGGGAAGAATGAGATTCCAATGCCAAATCCTCTCCATCTAGCAGTTGTGATATCAGAGATGATGATGTCGTTCATGATGTTCGTCCCAGATTGACCAATGCAGTAGAAAATGTAACCAGCTGCATAGGCGTTGATGCTCTTCGCGGAGGCGCAGAGGATATATGATAAAAGGTAGCAAGTGATCGTGAGGATGTATGTCTCCCCTCTACCGATGATGTTGGACAGCTTCGCGATAGGAGGCTTGATGACAGCAAAAACAATGACACCAGCGGTACCCAAAGTCCCAAGCAAAGAAATGAAATTGAAGGCCGATGTTGCATAGTTTTGATATACGTATACTGTCGAATTGTCTAGTTCATACATGATCATCATCATCGCTAGCCTGCGTCTACTTTCAGTTGTGGTTCGATTGAAGTCCAAAGTTCTTACCCCGCGATGATGAAGTATCTGCCCCTCTTTCCCCAAACAGCTTGCACAGCTTCGACTGCAGCAACACCAGCTTCGACGGGAGGATGAGGATCGAAAACAGGCTTCTGAAGTGCTTCCACATCGACATTTGCATCGTTCTTGTCGTCATCGTTCTTCGGATCCGCTGTTCGAGGCATCTCGTGAACTTCCTCCGAGTGGATAGTGTCAGGAACGGGCCTCAACTGGGCGGAGATCGTGGTTATGATTCCCATCTTGATGAATGTCTAGGAACAACTTCGATGTCGATTGACATTTTCGTGGAAGCTTTCTACTAATGTACAGAACGGCGTCCGATCTGTGGTTGTGCCCAATTGAAACCTTGATAACAGTGTCCAATAAATGAAGGATTTAGTAGATATTGATGCATGACCCCGTCACTAACGACGGTGAGCCATGCTATCTGCAAACTATGCTTGAACTATCAAGGTACGTTTTTTTAATCGATCAATTAGATGCAAATGATTTGATATATCCAACGATAGAGTGCGAGGCGAGGAGGAATGATCGCTATCTAGCATGTGGCTGGTGGAGTTTACCAGTCTGTCGGTAACTCAAATCGTCCAAGAAACGTTGCACTGAACATCAGCAGCATTTCCTTATCTTGACGACTGGTCTAAAATCTCACGGCTGTGATAGCATAGATAATGGCTGGCTCACATTGCGTGAATATCTGGGGTAGATGAACTCGATATGGCTTCGGTTCCGTTACCAAGAGTGGGGTAGCCGCATAAACGAGGGGTAAGACAACAGATGGAAGCAGTATGAATGACGAAAAAGGCAGGAGCTTAAGACTTCCATGGCATAATTGGGCTCTAGATCTTGTCGTCTGATACGATTGAAAAATCAGCGAACAAAATTGCAAGAACTGTATGGGGAAATATGTTCGCTTTCACGTGACACTTCTTAGATCGTGATACTATTTGAGCTCTGTTTTCCCAGATACTTTTGTCCGAGGCCTTAATGCGATGGAATAGATATCTCTGTATGTATGAGTATCTACTCTAACACGTCGTGATTGTGTCATTTGGGTTTATCTCAAGATCCCTCCTCACCCGGCATCCAAAGAATGGTTGAGCTAATGCCCTTGTAGCAGGGCAGAAAAGCATGAGCAGATTGAAGGAGCCTTAGCTTCTCACCTACTCAGTGACTATCTGTGAGCTTCAATGATCTGTGCCCCCGGATTCTGGAGTTCTGTCAAACCTTCTGCAAGTCAAAACATCTTCAGTCAGACGAACGCCATCAGCAGTTTCCTATCTTCTTTCAGCGAGATTTGCGAATTTAAATGGGACGAACTGATCTGGCACGTACCATCATCAGCCATTTCCCAGCGTCTCTTCGTATGGCCAGTTCCAGGATACATTTCTTGCGTTCCGACCCCTCGCAAATTCCACCGAGATGACGGCTGATCGACTTTGCAGGAGGAACCTCCTCTTCGCAGGCGAACCAGATTCTTGGGACAATATTCAAAGCCCCGCATCCCTTCGCATCGCCAATAATGGCTCCAGGAAACATCTCTCCCGTCCCGGCACTCGAGCTTCCCGCCCACAAGCTCCACCCAAAGAAGTTTGGGTACCCATGAAACGGCTTCTTTCTTTTTGCCTCAGTCAGAGAGCCGCACCGAAATTTGACATCGCCGTTCGTCCCATCTACCCATGTTTCAACTGCTTCCCACCATCCCTTCGCATCCCCAGCCTTGAAAGCACCAATCAATTTCCATGCGAGTCCCCATGCGAGCAGCAACCTCGACCCAATCGGTCTCCCTTCCCCACAATCAAAAGATGACCCATCATCTTGGCACGGCCCAGTTCCCCAGATCCACTTCCCGCTACTGACAGCGAATGCATGACGAATGTTTCAACACAAACCCTATCACGTGAAGTCAGGTCGGCGAACACCATACCGCATCGGGCAACCAATGCGATGCGAGAGGACACGAAAACGCCGGGCTGAGTTGCTCGGAAAGCTAGATGAAGAAATCGAGATAAAGTTTCCCAAATAAAGATGAGGTGATTGATATGGTGATGTACGCCAGCAAATAACTATACCCGAGTACGCTGCACTGTATGTCTGCCTATGACGAAGCTGACGACATGCAGTTAAGGATGCAGTATAAGTCCGAGGCCCTCATTCAAGATGCCTCGAGGTTCTCTCCCCATCGTGATGCTTCGACAAGGCGCTCGGACTCGATCACACACACACGTACTCGCACCCAGTAATATTCTCTGCAGCCTCACTAGGGCATGAAGATATTCTCATCTGATTTCATCCTTGAATCTTTTCCTTGAGGACAACAGAAGTCGGTCAAGATGGTAACCATCCTCACCGCCATACTCGGCAAAATCATCTACGATGAAATAAAAGACCAAAAAGCAGCAAGGAAAGCGAAAGCCGAGCAAAGGAGATCGCAAGAACTCTATTCATCTTCCAACGCACAAATAATGTCCTATCAAAGAATATCCCACGAATTGAACCCCGAGCAAATAACCTACGACGAACCTCCGACTCCCACGAGAACATCAGCAACATTCTCGCCTACTTCCGCGACATTTCCACAGACAAACGCACCATGGTCACCGACAAGTTCAATGGGTTCTTTTGAGAGTCCGATAGAAGGCAGATTCGAGATGGATGCACATGGTCCTCCTCCAGCATACGACAAGGAACTTCCTATGATACCACCGTTGAGAGTTAATGTGAGGGGTAGTCAGGTGCCGTGGTCACCAGATGATGTTAGGGCGAGGGTTGAGGAGCTCGGAGTGGAGGAGAGACGGTCGCAGGAGCGTGATAAGGTGTTTGAATTGGAGTAGCCGGGAACTTTGGATTCACGAGTGTGGCGTTGAAGCAGGAGGTATTTTTGGCGTTGGGATGTTTTGAGCCACGACGATGTTAACGACTGTGATGAGTGCTTGGGATTTAAAGTGGCGTTTTTGCTTTTATGCTCCGCACACGTATACCAATTTAATTATTCTGTTGTCCTTGCAATTGAACTGAAATATAAACTGAGAAGTGACCGTCTGTACGCCCTCCGGTACCGCCAGGTGTGGGGTTTGACATGAAGCTATTCAGGGCTTGGCAGCCGACTTTCGGCTTCTCGGTTGTCCTCCACGTGAGTCATCAGAGTGCTTACGAAGACTATAAACCCAGCGTGAAGTAACTTTCCAATCAATTCGATTGCCCCTTTCGAATTTGTACAATTGGACTAAATTGACTTTCATCATGGCTGCTGTTGTGGATGCCGAAGCGGTGCGTGGACTTGAACTCGACAATATGTCCACAATCGAACGGCACGTCTCACTCTTCGAGGCGGATCAACCCGAGGACACCAATGCAGCTGCTCATAGACGTCGACAACAGATCCTCATCGTAGCCTCATCAACAATGTTAACCTTCACTGGATGCGGTCTTAACTTCGCGTTTGGAGTATACCAAGAACTGTACGAGACATTGGATGGGCCGTTTAAGGGGGCTAGCGCAGCAGAAATCGACCTCATAGGCACACTCGCCGCATCGCTGATGACAATGGGAGCTCCCTTCGCCAGTGCCTGGACCAAACAATACAGCCCCCGAACTGTGACGATAGTGGGCGGTGCTTTGTTCCTCGTTGCAAACCTGGCGGCATCTTTTGGGACGCAGCTTTGGCATTTTGTCCTCACTCAAGGCTTGCTTCTGGGATGCGCAACATGCTTGACGTACATTCCTGCCGTCACTGTAGCTCCTGGCTGGTTTAACGCCAGGCGAGGATTGGCCATGGGCATCATCTTGAGTGGAACTGGACTTGGTGGAGTGGCATGGGCACCACTTCTCCGGTATATGAACGAGCAGGTCGGGTTCCGCAACACGCTTCGAATAACTGGAGTCCTGGCAGCTATAGTGAATTCAATCTCGGCGCTCGCTTTGAAATGGGAGCCAGGAGCAATAATCCGGAATCGACAGGAAGCCCAGGGCAGAACAGGTATGAGGCTTCCTCGAGCCAATTGGAACATTGTTCGGACTCGACCCTTTGCTGCTCATGCCATGGGAGCAACTCTCCAGGCCGCAGCGTACATTACTCCGACGTACTTCTTCTCGACATATGCAAGGACCCTTGGGTACAGCTCAGCAGCCGGAGCAAACTTCATTGCTCTAGGCAATGCATGCAACTTCATTGGCAAGATCTTCCTCGGGTTCCTCGCTGATCGGTATGGACGTCTGAATGCCTTGGTTCTTTGTACTCTTCTCAGTGGCCTCGTCACACTTGGTCTTTGGCTTCCGTCCAGCTCACCACTCAGCGAGTCGACCAGACGAGGCCTCTTCTTGTCCTTCACATGCTTGTATGGCTTCACTGCCAGCGCGTATGTCTCGTTGTTCCCCGCGGCGCTCTCTGATCAATTCGGTATCCAGAACTTCGCCAGTATCAACGGTTTGTTGTATATGATTCGTGGTATTGGGACGTTGGTCGGGACACCTGTCGCAGGTGCGTTAATACATAGTCGAAAGATGGACATTTTGGGGACAGTCGTAAGCTTCGAGAAGGCGATCGTGCTGGTGGGTGTGCTTTTGATGAGCGCTACGGTGTTCGTGGTTTGGGCACGCGTCGAGAATGCTTTGCAAAATGGCTGGAAATGGCGGAGCTGATAGGAGAGTTTCGCAGAAAAAGAAGGTCGTTTGCAGGTAGCAACTCGTATTGTGATGGACGTCGTGTCTCCTCTCTAGATGTAGCAGATGGTTGAGGTCCGTGGGAGAGGATAAAAAAGAAGTGGAGTCTGCGATGTTCAGGGCTGATGTCTCAGAGAGGTCGCTAAATGCGAGTGAGTTGTTAGCCTGTTCAGGCACTTCAAGGTCTTCGATGACATCCCCAAGACTTTGCCTCCCAACCATCTTCAACACCATTGCATTCTATATACTTGAGCCTTCGCACCTTGCCTATGTTTCATAATATGCTTGAAACTTCGAGAATTTGGTGTTCTATCAGTCTAAGTGGACACGTGTCTTGTGTTCAGTGTTGTGTGATATTCTAGGCGCAAGTCCATATTGCGACCGGTGGTTTCATAGGCTTCTTGGACGCTGTGCCTCAGAGCCCAGGTTGCCCCATACCAACGCAGCTTCCATCTCTTTTTCATGTTTGTGGTATTAGGACCTTTGAAATGGCGGAACGAGCACGTCTTATCCTGTACTCAGAAAGAGAAAGGATTCACCTCTTAGCTCAACTTTCAATGTCATTCTATTCTGATTCGATCCTGCAAATGCTTTCGTGCGGAACTATGAGATCCTGCCAATAGTAGATATTCGAGCATCTGATCATCTCGAAAGAGGAATACAGTATTATCAAGTACTAGAACCACCTGTTAATTGCGGTGAACTCTTGGAGTGAGTACCTCCGCGTAGCACCTTTTCAATGTGGCCTCCGAAGCCAATTTCAACCTTTAGATCCCATCTAGGACAAATATTAGAGATTTTATATACTGAAGAGTGGAGTCTTTCTCGCTTCATTGTTCCTATGCTATTAAGAGTACATGCTGTGAAGCATGAGCGGTAGCATATGTGGGCAGTATAGGCTCGGCGTGGCCACAGAATGATGCTGTTGGCCTTTCTCAACGCCACTATCAGAATGTATAAGGCCAGGAGTTTAGCCACTCACACTCAAAGTAGCACATTGTATCAGCACATTTTGCCGTTGTTACGGAATACCAATTTGCATTGGCTGTGGTTGATGGTGGATAAATGCCACGGTTTAAGGGGAGCAGGGGGATCTGCTTCCACCGCACGCTCATCTCGGACGATCACTGCGGAGGATCTGCTTTGGCGCCATACCAGTTCACTCAACGAACTCTGCTACTTCGTTGTCGATTGTCTTTCTTTTGTAGCACCCAGATTTCTGACATTTGAACTGTTTTCAAGTGGAATTCAAGATGAATGTGTCGAGATTTCTTCATGGCCAGTTTGAATTGCTTACTCTCCCCGCAATTACCTTTGTTTCGTTTCTTCACGGCACGGAAATTTGTTACGGTTCCCAGGCTGATATGCACCATCGATCTTATTTCTGCTCCTAGTGTAAGGGGCACATGTTAATTGCAGTTGATTGCTGCAGGGACTAAGATTTTCCTTCCGTTCATGTATGGCTGCATCCGTAAATCTTCCCATTGGTTTCCGACAGATTATCGGGAGTGATGTGAGAATATCATTCATGCTTTCCAAACTTCTCAACCCTCTTGAATGCTTCTAGAAGACCACATCTGCCTCTAAGAGTGGGTCTTCTCCGTATTTTGTCAGTTCTCTTTCCTTCTTGCTAGTCTTGATTTCTCTCAATGTTTTTCGAATAACGTCGCTGTAATGGGTTGGACTTACAACGTCGTTGACCCTAACGTTGCCACGAACGCGCCCATCGTTGCTGGAGTGGGTATCTTCTTCACGATCTTGTCTCTGTTGGTAGTTTCTCTGCGTATATATGTTCGGAAATGCATAGTGAAAGCTATCACTGTCGGTGAGTTTTTCGAATCTATCTCGAGTTGGCAGACGCTGATACTGCTACAGATGACTGGCTTATCGTGGCTACTTGGGTCAGTGATATGATCATCAAGCTCTAGAATATCTCTAACTTGTCACAGTTTCTGGCGTTCATATTTGTTTGCATCACACTCGCTCGTGAGATTTTTTCTGATCCGAATCCGAGGACTCTGCTGACTGCGAGAAAGAAACAAGATGGGGTCTCGGGTTACAAAAAGTCGAGGACATGCCGCCTCAAAACGTTTATGAATTCGGATTGGTGGGCTAACATTCTTCTTTTCAACATGAGAATCATTGCTGATGATCAGAAGCTTCAATACGCCGGCGCACCATTGTATGTTCTTCTTACAGATCTTCAAGTCTGTGCTGACCCCAACGCAGTTACATATGCGGCATCCTAGGCTTCAAACTCAGCATAATATTTGCTTTCCTCCGCATCGCTGTCGATCGTACCTATCGTATCGGCATCATTTGTGTCGCGATCACTTGCTCAGTGTACTACTTCTGCTTCTTCGTCGCTCAGCTTAATTTCTGCGCACCGGTAAGTGTAGACAAGTTGAACTCAGTATCGTTTACTGATGAACATAGGTCGCCAAAGCATGGGATCCAACGATCACGATAGGCTCTTGCTTGCCAGCAGTGCCTTTCTACACAGCAATGGGATCAATTACCTTCATCTTCGATATCCTCACGTACGTCCTCACCCCCCACTTCCTCATTCGCACTGACACCTCCCAGCATGCTCACCCCAATCCCAATCCTAATGCACTCCTGCTTCTCCCTCCGCAAAAACATCCTCATAGCCCTCCTCTTCCTCCTCGGAATCTTCCTCTCCCTAATCCAAATCCTCCGCATCACAACCCTCCGTTCCCAACCCTCTTACCTCTCAACCTCCACCCTCCTAACCTGGTCCCTAATCGAAGTCCACCTCGGCATCATCCTCTCCTCTCTCATCCCCCTATCCTCATTTCCCACCTTCCAATCTTTCCTCGATAAAGGGAGTCCGCAATCCCTAGCTCGGAGTCTAGCAAGCTTCGATACGAGGAAAACGATGGAGAAAGTGAGGGATGGGTGGAAGAGACGGTTTGGTAGTGGAGGCAGAAGGGGGGAGTGGAGGGATAGGATTATGTTATTTTTAGGATATGGTGAGCTGAGGCCGGATTTGGAGAGGGAGACGAGTGGGAGGTCAGGGAGTAGGTTGGGAACTAGTACTGAGGAGTTGAATTTCCCGATGGGGATTTTGAAGACGACGGAGGTTATTGTTAGTAGGGAAGGGAGTTCTTGGGGGGAGTTGAAGGAGGAGGATGTTTGAGATGATCGTGAGAAAGGAGGAGAATGTAGGATATGGATGTGTTTATGATTGTATGATCGAAAAGTTGGGAAGGCTATGGTTTTCGGTTTTGGCTAGGATGATTATCTTTTCCTGGGTTTCTTTGGCGCCTTGAGCATCCGGGATGGATTGGGATCAGTAATATAGATATAGTCAACGAATATGAGGTTATGACAGGCCCTGGTGCAAGTTAATCATGGCAAATACTGAAGTTGAGCTGTGGCAGCACCTTGATGTCGGTTAGTTGACCCGACATTTGGATTGTGGGGGGCTTTGAATGTTGGGGATGGGAAGGAGCATTGTCAGTTTTAAATTCATTTACGTATGTCTTTCGCGCGGTTTTGCAGCCTCAATATTCGTGTTTGCTTTGATTCTCGAACTGTCTTTCAATGTGTCAAGCTTGTACAAGGTTCGAATGTTGTTGGGTGCCTCTCTCCACAGACAGACAATCAAGATCTTGAGTTTGGATTCACCGTGTCTTGAATTGGCTTCCAATCATCATCTTTGGCCAAGTCGATCTACTGTGCGGCAAGTCACTTCAAATCACTGAGATACAGAACAGCATGTGTAGTTGTCGGTCATATCTGCTTCAATTGATGTTCTCCTGGTATCGTCTGCCCAAAGCAAGATATCCAACCGAAGGATCGAGAATCAACGCACGCCCGACTTTCCGTTTCGTTCCCTACAATTCTGCCGTGATAACCAAGGAAGAAGAGATTATCCAATTCGTACCCGCGTCCTCTCCACCATCTTCCTCTTTGGAATCATCTTCAAGTAGCTTAGCGACATTATCGGCGAATTGCTTCTTTCGGCGATGCTCTTTGAGAATGTCCAACATCATGCCCTTCTTTCTGGAGGCCTGACTTGACAAGGATCGAGATCCAACCTTCATCTTCATACGTTCCCCTAATCTCGCCGCCGATAGGTGCTCGTTGTAGGTCGGAATGATCAACACGCAGCGGCCTTCGGAGACGTCGGTATCGCTCTTCCAGCCAGGGACCGATCTGCTGACCTGACGAAGGAACTCGAACCCTAGAAAGCTGTCAGTCTCTGCCAAGAGGGGCTATTTGCTTGCGGAAGGAGGGGACTTACAATCGTACAGGGGCTTGTACTCCGCGATCTTGTCAGCGTTGAGGAAGAGATTTTTTGGCTTTGGCCAGTTGCCCGGACCCATTGGTTGGCTGGGATTGAATTGGGGTTGGGAGGAGTGGATAGGGGCTCGAGATCTCGAAGCGGGAGCGGCAACTGCAGAGGAGGAAGCAGACATTGCTGGCTGTCCAGTCGATTGTGCCATCTTGGACAGCAGGTGTTTAGACGATGACAATGGAAGAAGGAGTTGGGAGCAAAGTTTGTCTTTATTCGAGATCAGGCGGTACGACCAGTTACCCGAAACGAGACGATAGTCCGAAAACGCTAGCCTCCAGCCTCGTGGCCCTCCTCTCTATTGTCAGGCGTCACCTTCAACTCCTGCAACCCGCTCACAATAGCACTACCATACAAATCTAAGCACAACGCCTTCATCAACAGTGGACTATAGTTGTCAGACTCGAGTATATACGTCCTCGAAAGCAGCAAGTCAGAGCGAGGGAGAGTAACTTTTGGTTTTCAAAGCGATGACCACTGCAAAGCCATTTAGCCTTGATGCATACTGTCGAATGTCCCTAGGTTTCGAGGACTCTGATCTTTAGACTGATAGCATCTCAGGGAATTTAGCCTTACCGAATCGCAGCCCACAGAGCTCGATGATCAATGTTAGAGTCCATTTAACAGAGTGTCCGAAGAGAGACACGAAGAACATAATGGACCTTGAAGATGTGCATAGGCGTTGGCAACTAGATCCGCTGACACCTCTATCCCCTCCCTCTCCCACTTGCCATTGTCGTCTAGGGCCACACCGATCGTCCGTCTCATCGATGCCTCGATAGACCTGTGGCCGCATGCTCTCCTGGAATCTCGACGTCGGGCGGCGTCTCAACAGGAGCAAACTCAAGCAATCGGTTACATCGTACAAGCGCGAAGCAATGAGCCAGCCGATCTTTCTCCACACCAGGCCCTCCAGATAAATGTCCAATCGAACGAAGATCTCGGCCCCTCCTTGTAGTCACCATCTTCGTCCACGAACACGAACATCGCATCTGGGTAGCATTTGTCCCTTGCTGGCCCCTTTGGGTTGGTCTTTTGTAGAGCACCGCGAGTCTTCTTGCGTGCCCGTAGCGACCCGCTCGACAGGAGTCTTTCTCTATGCCACGGCAATTCTCATGTTAAGCAGCGTCTCTGCATGCTGTAGCGAGTCTAACGACCGATCTCGTGATCTCGTCAAGAAGTGATCTCCAGCATATTGGACTTCCAGGGAAGGGATCCACCTTGGTAAGTCTTCTTCGAGGTCTCCTGGTCCAAAGATCTTCGGAATGACAACCTCCATGTTGACGGAAGAGAGACTCACTGGATCGTTGGGCACCGTAACCGCTTGCAGAGCTTTTGGTCACCTCAGGCCTAGCTTATGAATATAGCGTAGAAGACCTCGCTTGCGGAGCGGTGTTGTTTTGACAGGTATACTTTCGATGGCAGAAGTCATTTCTTGGCTGAATGATCGCGAGATGTGGAATTTAGGTGAGAGACTTGTCAAGGTATACTGGTTGAGTTGTTCTCCTTAGCAAAGCTTGTCTTAGAAACGAAGTATTTGGCGTCACCAACCTCCAGTACCGAGTGGTAGTTTTTGTCTGTCTTCCAAATATGTCGCTACTGTATGCCAGTCTGTATTGCCGCCTCCAATATTCTCGAATTCTGTAGGTATGTTTTGGAGGAGACGCAGTCAAACTTGGCTCGTGGCCTCGAGCACTACGCTTGCCGTTCAATATTCGGCAATTTCGGGAAGCTCTTGCCATCTTTCTCGGAAAGCTTGTTGATGGCAATGTTCTCGGGGTCCTTGGTACCATACCCACGCTTGCATACCATGTCGCCTTCGCTGCGAGTCAATCTACACTTCATGACAGATGCATCGGAGACCTAGTTCTGCGGAACCATAACCGGAAATTCGTTCGGGCCTCATGATATGGGTGCGGCTGAGTACCGGTAGGCCTGTGTGTCTTCCTTACTATGATTGTTAAGATGGCAATCAGGACTTGGGGACCGACGAGTGGGCTTGATCAATGACTTCTTGCCGCAAAATTCCACAAAGGAGAGAACGTCTAAGGAAGTTCAATTCTAGGAGAGAAGAAGCGACATCGTGTCAGAATTGAGACCGATGAGGAAGCAAGTCCAAGTCTGGCTTTGAAAAAACCGTGGTGTAGATAAAGTCGACCTTAATCCGCAGAACCGGTCAAGGTCCCCTGTTTCTCGGTAACAATATATCTGTACAGGAGAACTGGTTTCAAGTCACGTCAAGTGACACGGAAGCTGAAGGACCTCACAACGCGACCTCGATATCGCGAGTTCAAAGGATATCTATATCTGGCAGGGTGAAGTGAGCACGGCTATTCTGGCAATATTGTTCTTGTACCTCCTCTTGGGTTGGCACCGGGTGCTGGCGAAGGGTTTTGTGGGAAAGGAATCCTACTTCGATCTAGTTGTGTGCTCGGTCTCCATATAATACTGTACAAATCAGTAAGCAATATTCCATAGCTACTTAAGTCTTGTTTGAAACCTCTTACCTTCATTTGATTTGCTTCGTACACATTATGGAGTAGTGAGTAGTGAGGGAAGCTGAACGGTTGGCAGCACTGCCTCTCGCCCAAACCGATCTGCGGGGTAGAGTAAGAAGGCACGACGGAGAGATTTCTGGAGTGATGGTAGGAGTGTAAAACATGAACAAGTTAGATGTACTTTGAAAAAATTGCTCATAAATTAGTCTGTGGAGGTTTTGGGGGGACAGAAGACATTTGTTGCTAAAAAAGGCTTTCTGGCAGAAGAGGATCTTCCCGCAGAAGATAATACCGTAACTAAAA
The DNA here is from genome assembly GCA_900073065.1 of Phialocephala subalpina. Taxonomy (NCBI): domain Eukaryota; kingdom Fungi; phylum Ascomycota; class Leotiomycetes; order Helotiales; family Mollisiaceae; genus Phialocephala; species Phialocephala subalpina. The sequence continues at coordinate 258,617 of FJOG01000015.1, read as the reverse complement.
ATGGTTAACGCGGTCTAGTGGCTGGGTCTCCTTAATGCTATGAAAGTGGTGTGCTGCTGGAGTTCTCAGAGGCCACCTTAGAGATCCTCCTTCAAGTGTTTTCCCAATCCTGTGTCTTTGTCCAGATGCTGGAACACAACTTCCGGAAATTCCTCGGACTCATGCTTCAATAGCGTTCCATCCCGCTTGCCCAGTAAAGTCCAATCCCAGAACTCTTTTATGTATATCGCCATAATTTCATTAATCTTTTTAGCTTCAATGCTCCCAACATCCCCCCAATCTCCCTCGGGAAGATCTGGACTCAAAGCCGGAAAGTCAGAGAAAGAGATGTGTACAGTTCCTTTGACTTTCACAGCAAGTTTCCATCCATCAATTATAGGCCACTCTTTGACTAACACATTATGGAGGGTAGAGTTTTCTGCAGCCATGTAGAATAACGGACCATGAAAGCCGGTTTGATTGAGTGGCTTCAAGAAAGGACCGTCAATCGAGATGCTGGATTTGTACAGTGTCGTACTGTCTTGCATGGCAAGGTTTGCAGTTGTTCCCCCAAGACTTTGACCAAAAACACCAAGGCTGATGTTTTCTCCTAGCCTCTTCTCGCAAGCCGTTTTGCTTGACAACCATCTGCAAAGGCTTTCTCGAGCAATTTGTCCAGCAAGCCAGAGAACATCAGCCTTGCGGACCTGAGCAGCAAATGCGATATCATCTGTGGTGTTTGCTTGCAGAATAAGCTCTCCATTTGGCCTCTCCAAGGGTGCAGAATCATAAGGATGGTCAACTCCTATTATGGTGTACCCGAAGGAAGCCAAGGATGAAAGAAAACCTGAATACCACGCACACAATGCTCCCGAACCAGGAGAAAACACAAGCACAGGAGTTGTGCTGTTTTCTGTCAAGGGAAAGATTGCTGTCCCATCGGCAAAAGTTCGTGTCTTTATCCCAGCAAGCGTTCCATGAGGGACTTCCCAATCATCTTCTTGCCACTTTGCTGCATTTGGCGGGAGCCACGGAGCAGCCTCGAGGGACTTGTCGCGTTCGATGGGATACCAGAATTGAAGTATAGGCGCTCTTGGTGTCGGTTTTGGAGCCCAAGGATCAAGTCGGCCTTGGTCGATAACCTCGATTCGTCTCGTGCCGACGGGATTCGGTCCGAGGAGTTTAGGAAGTTGAATGGATGCAAGACTTGAGCAAAAGCATAACGCGACGACAAAAAGAGTTCGGCAAGTCATTTTCGAAAGTGCCATGGCTTCATTAACATTAGTGACATATTTTGGAGTTGCTTCTTCTCATGAGGCCGAGGAAACAGGCTTCCCCGCGATGACGTGCGGCGGTTAATCATTTACACGTGACCTGCAGCTCAACATGCGCCGCCCTTGTGCATGACCTACTTTGATTTGACAACGCTACGAATTATGGAGGAGATTTAACTCCCATTCCTCGGAGCAAGTCAGAAAAATTGATCACTCCCATCTGCTAAATTGTTGGGTCGCTTTAACACGTGCTCGCTTGCCAGGAAAAGGGGTAACAGTAGGCGGTCGATGGCGAACTTGTCTAGATTCTCCTCTTAATCGTCTCTGGACAACTCCAAATGTTTCACCAAAGGCAAGGATGAAGAGGATCGCACATCTATGCGTATCGAAGCTTTGGAATGTCGTTCGTGCATACCCCGCTTTCCTCTCTTCAATGACACTTCATGCTCGGTCAACCTCGCAAATCGGACATCCTTGGCATAATGGTGCCATAGTTTAATCAGGTATGCCTTTTAATATAAGCCACAGCGAGAAGAGGAAAGGAAAAGGCAAACCCATGCTGTGATCGTTGGCGAATGAGCTGCTGTTGGAGACGCGGCCGAAATAGCAAGGTCGGGTAATTTGGGCGGAGGAAATTTGCGAACGTCAAGAAATAAGTTATCTCAGAACCGCTTGATGATATTATTGTTAAATCTTGTCCACCTCGTCTTCAAGTGATTCAAACCTGTGCCGTCCTTCTCCAATTTAAGAGTCCATCTCTGAACAAGGTCGTACCATGCTTGTGCCGCCAAAGTTCCAGCAGGCATAGACTAGCGAGAATCATAGACAACCCTGCGAAAATCTGAGGGTACAGATACTCGTTCGAAGCTCCTTCTCTCCGGAGCTTGAGAGCAATCACTTCAGAAACTTTCAGGAATATCAACAAAATTCGTTCGACTGAGGTTGAAGACTTACAAAGAATCGGCAAGAATATCGTAAGCCACATCAGTGACAGCAGGGAGGGGACCTGATTTAACCCCGCCACCTCGACCGCGATCGGTGCGACAGTCTGTCCAAAATCAGTTCTCACACTCTTCCCGTCCACTTAGAGGAGACTTACCATCCAAAACACACCAACCACAGCCCCACTAACAATAGCAAAGAAAATCGTAACCCCATACACCCTCGCCGGAATCCAAATTGCAAAACAGATCAGCCCACAAAAGAACGTCATAAAACCCGAGACTTCAATCCTTCCTAACCGATCGCTCGTCAATCCAATCATCGGCCTCCCAATAGCGATACCCAAATTCAGATATGCTGAGATCGCCGCGGCTTGGTTCTTATCCAGACCGATGGACTCCGAAAAACTAGGCAGCGAATATAACAGAACCATGTATCCCAACATAGACAAGAATCCCCAAGCTAACATAAGACCGACATCATATCTGACCAAAAGCTTGCGGTCGAAACCTATCATTGGAGGTTTTATTGCTGCGTTACGGTTCTTGATGAGAGCGACAGCGAGGAGATTCATGATTCCGCAGATTATTGCTGTGATGCGGAAGGCCCAGGAGAGGGAGAGGTTGTCGATCATGGCTTGGATTCCGAATGAAAATAGCAACCCTCCTACCCCAGAGCCAGCGGAGGAGATACCTATCGCGAGGCTCCGTTTCTTGCTAAACCATTGGCTCAATATCGGCGTTGATGGGACGAATATGAATCCCAATCCTAACCCGATCAGGAGACCTTGGCTGAGGTAAAGGTGCCAGATCTTAGAAGCGTAGCTTGCAGTTATGAATCCGATTGTTTGGAGCAGGATTCCGAGAAGCATTGGCGGTTGCGTGCTGAATTTGCGAGCAGCGACGGTGACAAGCGGGGCGATGAGGAGGGAGACGGCGAATTGGAGGGAGCCGATTAGGGCGTAGTCTATGGGTGTTGCTGTTGGGAATTGGTTGGATGAGAGGTAGTGGGCTAGGTAGATTGAGTATGACTGTGTAACTTGTTAGTACTGCCTTGAGATGTGGAGAAGAGGAGGGAGAAATGGGAGGAAGTCTCACAGCCGTCTGTCCCCAAGTGAAGCAATTGATCAGGAATGCCGCTCCGACTTGCACCCAGCCATAGCCTCCGTCTGGAGGAGGGTCGATGTCGAACTGTGGCTGAGGAGGCTCTGCATCGACTGGGAATGTATGGAGTTCTGTTTGGTCGTCTCTCATTTTGAAATGCGGGGTAGATGCTCCCGAAGAATTCGTGCGGTTTATCTCGGGACCAAATGAGATTAAAAAAAAAAATTATGTAACTGGAACAAACGGGAACAAGAAGAGAAATGTAAGAGTAGAAAGTGAAGGAATAATCTGACAGCTCTCACCGTCTTTGAAAATTTCAAGTTCCCCATCTTCACCAAAGTGGGGTACGTTGGACATATGCACTAGCATGCGACTTCGACCTTCCAAGCCGGCACTCGGCCCTGATTATCTGCAGATCAGATAATATTAGCCTTTGTGAAGGATGGATTAGTGGCTGGCAGACTGAAATGCCACTCGTTGGGTTCGATTCAAGCTTCAGGGACAGGCGTTGCGGCATGCGATGTCGGTTGATGTGGGGAAGGAAGGCCTGACGAACTCCGTATCCGCATGTGAAAGAAGACTGGAGATTTGATGGCACTTGCCAGAATACGAGGGTGTTGAAAAGAACCGTCCCTCGTTGAGAAGCGTTTGCATTATGAGACTATACTGTACAATATTTATAAACACCAAAGTCTATCGACAAAGGGTGAGTGGCCTTTCTCAAAGCTTTTCTCCGATGGGCCATACTTAACGCCGAAAAGAACCCCGTGCCTCGAGATGCAGTTGCGCGAAACAATCAAGCGGCAGACTGGACCTTCTTCGCCTTAACACTCTTCCATCCCATACCCCAACTGAAGACGAAAGTAGCAACAGCAACTCCAGCCGCAATATAGAAGTTGTGATTGACAGCCTCATTATAGCTCTTGATGACACCAGCCACACTCGCTGCAGGAACCACTTCACGATACCCAATCGCGCCCGCAGCAATAACAACCTGAGGATTAACACCAGGAGCGTATTTTCCGATTGCTTTCTTAAGACTGCTGCTGAAGGCCGTAGATGCGACGGCGAGCCAGACGGAGCCTCCGAATTGTTGGGCGAAGATGATGATTGCCATGCCGATGGGGTTCTCGGCTTGAGTGAGGGCTGTTTGGATGGCGACGATGGGCAGTGAATGCGTCAGTGATCGAAGAGAGGATAGAGAGGATGTGAGAGACTTACCATTTGCATACTGGATCCTCTACCTACACCAGCGAGGATCTGGTAGCCGACCCAGGTTGCTGTGCTTGTTGTTGGTGTCCAGGTAGAGATGAGACCGCAAGAGACGGCGTTGAGCGTCGCACCAAAGATGCTGAATGGGAGATAGTATCCGAGGCGAGTGACCGCAATTCCGGACAGGACCGCGAACACCAAGTTCGTGACAATTCCCGGCAAGACATTGACACCACTGATAGTCGGTGTCTTTCCTCGCACAGCTTGGAAATAAATCGCCAGGTAGTATGAGGAGATCATCATCACGCCTCCAACGAAGAAAGAAACGAGGGCAGAAGACCAGACGATTTTTCGCTTGATCATCCCCATAGGTATCATGGCCCCATCTCCCTTCTTGTATTCCCACCACAGAAACAATGCGAAGTTCCCAGCTGCGCCGCAGAACAACCCAATAATTGTGGCACTGCTCCAGGCGTATGAAGTTCCACCCCATTCGAGAGCCAGAAGGAACATGATCATTGTCGGCGCGAAGAGGAGGAAGCCGCCGATGTCGAAGACTGTGAAGACCGATCGGATGGTGGCTGTAAGGGGTACTCTGCCAGCTCCTTTGTCGGGGATGTGGATTAAGAAGATGGCAACTGCGACGAGCGCACCGATAGGAAGATTGATGAAGAAGCCTGCAAGAAGGTTAGTGAGTGGCCTTTCTTCTGAAGGATATACCTACACCATCTCCAGGTAGCATACTCTGTCAAAGCTCCACCAAGTAATGGTCCAATCAGGATACCCATCTGGGCAACTATTCTCGTTAGCATGAGCAGGTAGTCGGACGAAAAGCGCTTACAGCCCATCAGGAAACCTAGGAGAGTAGGTCTCTTCTCAGGAGGAGCACAGGCAGCCAAGATTGTCAAACCTCCGTTCATCAAACCCGAGCCACCCATCCCAGCGACAGCACGTCCAACAATAAGCATCTTCGATGATTGGGCAATACCACATATCAATGATCCAAGCTCGAAGATACCTACGAACACGAGGAAAGTCCACTGATTGGAGTACTTGTTAGTGACTTGCACCTGAGTGGAGAGGTTGGCTGGTATCTACCTTGCTGCTGAACTGGCTGTAGAATTTTCCAGTCAGGGGTTGCAACGATGAGCTGGAACATGTTAGTGTGATCGAGGAATGGGATCAAAGGAGGAAATACCTTGCAAGCAGATATGCACTTCCATACCATCCTACATCGTCCAAGGAGTGAAAATCGGTGGTGATTTTGGGAATTGCCTGGAAGAGAATACATTAGTCGATGTCGCAGCTGTCGAGGCTATATGGACTAACAGTTACGACGATGGAAGTATCCAGTAGCATCGTGAAAGATGCAAGGGCCACAACTCCAGTCGCGAGTATCAATTTAAAGCCAGAAATATATTCGTCAGGGTCCTGGAGCTCAGGGTTTTGTTTCGGCTCCGAGGCAGCGGTAGGTTGGAGGCCATCTTTCAACTCCATTTGCGGCTCTGCGGGAACTTCGATGGTGCTTTGGTCCTCGGAAAGTGTCTCCCTACTCCTGGCCTTCTCCATGTCAAGTGGTATGGTGCTCATCGTCGCGTAAGATCGTCAACGTCGAAGAGTGCCGCGTTCTTGTCTTGAATTGGATTGACAGAACACAGAAAGAGTGATGCGACTTGTATCGAACGCCACGCAAAAGAAGGAATCAATCTTTTTAAACTGTTTACTCCGGATATTGACATTTTCAATGCGTCCGGTGCAGCCTAGAATCGCGTGCTGTGATTGGCTCGAACGGGAACGGAGTCGGGATTTTGGTTGAAAATGCTCCTGTCCCGTTCGACCGGGAAATATCTCTGAAAGTCCGGTCCGCCCTCACCACAGTTCCAGCATATCACGCATCCATTCGTCATCCATGAAATCCATATCGATGCCTTGTGGGAATTCCGGTGCGTCAACTGGCATCAAACAGGGGGGAAGTGGGTTCAATCGCGCATGAGCCCCGTCCGTCTCGAAGTATGATTTCATCCACGCCATCCTCCGTGCGCTGTGCGAAAATATGTCTTCTCCGATCGCAGTATGTGGATCCAGGCCTAGGACTGTTTTGGCTTCAGCGAACTTTTTGGCATGCTTGTCCAGTATGTCTGTGAAGCTTATCTTTTCTCGTGCCCATTCAAGATTCCAATCCGGATGATTAAACGTTGCCAGTAGTTGCAGAACCCCGAGACTCCAAGTGAAGTGCGTGATCATGGGTACACTCAGGCAGTGGCACATGGAGGTAGGAATGCTGAGCCATGTATCAAAGAATGATTTGACAGCTTGAAGGCAAGAGTGAAGGCACTCAAGTCGATCAAAGTCGTGACCAAGGAAGTCGCAGAGCAAGGGCGATTTCGAGAGACCGATTTTGTACAACGAGATCTCGGCATGCCAGTAGGCCAAGGGAATGCAGACTACCAGGAATGCGTCAACTATGGTCATAGTGTAGTATCAAATCAAACAAAGTACTCACAGTTTCCTTCAAGCTCTGCGTTCAGTGTCGTCTTCAAATCGTGAAGCTGTTGTTTTAGAGAGTGAATGTACAGTGCTGGGGGCCCAGGAGAGCTCGAAAATACTTTCCCATGCCATGGGCTTTGATTGATCCTCTCAGAGACCAATTGAAGTCTGATCAAAGTTGCTGCCGACTTGTCGTCTGCATCGAGTGAGGTTGCCAGAGTCTGACAAGACGATTCAAGGTGGTCGGTCCATGGGATAGTTTCGAGTTTATGGAAGAAACCGGAAATTCTGCAACGGTCAGCTCAATGAATTATCCCGCAGGGGCATCACGGACATAGAATTCAGGTACCAGTAGCCGAGTAGGGCGCGATGCGTTTCTGGGGTCTTTTCTAGGCTTGGTAATGGCGGGTATCCGCGAGAAATTTGTAGTGCAGCAATACGCGCTTCCGATCCGTATTTTGGCGCAGGTCGGTTCAGTCTCATATCTGCCACTAAGGTCGTGGTCAAAGATAGCAACACCGTGAATTGGGTGTGATTGAGGAAGTAATAGTAGCACCTTCAATAAGAGTCAGCCTCAAAGAGAAGGGAGAAGTCCTGTCACACGTACCAAGCAGAATAAGTGAGTGTAGCCAAGAGCAGATCTAAGTTCCTCTCCCCGTCCGTCACAATCCGCTCTGCAAGTTGCTTCATGACCACAGCAGAAATGACTTTCTGCTGAGACGTGACTCTTGTGGTCACCGCCATGATCGTGGTGAAGAATGCTGGCCTAGTTCGACGAAGCTCTTGTGCGCTCACGTGATCGGGAGTAGTGATGAAAGGAAAGGATGCCTTCATTTCGTGCCTGAATATGTTTAGTAGAACATCTGGATCCTCGGAACCAAGGTCGAAATCTGGCAGTGGGTATTCCTTGGCCATCGTCAAGAACGGCTGCATCGGCAACGGATCCACAGGAGGAAGTGCGAATCGTTGCTGGATGCTGCCGCCATTGTGAAGTCTCTCATCCCAGACTTCAGCTTCGGGATCAGTTGGAACTTCTTCGGCGCCCTGAGAAGGCGTCGAAGTGGTTGGAGCGTGGCGGGATTGAGGGGGAGTGACCATGGCTGATGTCCCAGACTCTTTTGTGGCTTTGAGAAGGTAGACGAGGCCATCTAGTTTCTCTTCAAGAACTGCTACCTGATTTTTCGAGACACGACTGCGATTGTGTGAGCTCAATGTCTCACAAGCATCCCAAATGCACGTTACCTGGTCTGAAGTGGTGCTCGTTTCTTCGGTGCTGCTCGAGCACGTGATGGAGGAGCCTCGCATGGCTTGTTGAGTCTAGAGCATCTGTATGGATTAGTACGGGTATCAAACAGTAAGGAGGCATATTGCACCTTTGACACTTGCCAGCAATATCACCCCCGGAAACGCATTTTGCTTTTGCTCGCGAGCAGGTAGCACAAGCCCGCAAACGTGCCTGATGTGGACTCTCAGCAGCTAGAGTGCCAGGCCCGTTGGCGTTCATCACGAAGGCATATGAGGCTAGACTCGCTCGTGTGTTGCAAGTTGAGGTCTTGATGAGAGTCGATGGGTGAGTGAGGTGAAGGAAGAAACAGAGTTTCGAGAGGTAAGAGATGATTGACGGCTAAGCGAAACACACTAGGTCAGTGTGGTGGCTTCCCAAAACCTCGCGGCCGAGGGCTGTCAACATCATCCATCCTTCTTCTCACTATTTTGGCTTCGCGTATTCTTTTTATTCTCTTTTCTTCGACTAACTGATGGGGTATATTCTGTTCTACTCGTTCTCATGATGCCGTGCTTTTACTTGCCTTTCAGAGTTAAAGTTTGACTGCTCCACTTCACGCGACGCGTTGCGGGTTCACCGGGACCACTTTGAGTTTCCATCTTCATGCATATCCATTGTCTTACCTATATGTATCTATCATTATTGATCGCCCGCTGTGTATTTGGCCTTCCATTGCTCAAATTACTTCGAAGATTCGAATATTGCTCAACAGCTCACGTGACCATGGTCACAACAAAGAATGCTGCGGATCGAGTCTTTCGCGCTGGTCTCCATCTAATGCTCTGAGCTCTAATTGCAAGATCTATCAGCACAAGGCTTTCACAGAGTTCACAGATTCATTCGTTGAAATCGAGTCTTCACGTGAGGTTGTCCGGATGTCGCGGAGCCCCAGCCCCCTCGATCAGATAAATATGGGCCTCGTATTTTAGTCATGTCATGATCTTATCTTGAAAATACTTGTTGTCGTCACTTCCTCTTTCCCACATTGCTCGAACGTATCATCAATCCAATTCGATTCCCGTCCACACTCGTTATTCTGGGAATTTGCGTTCTTTCGCGAAACGACCACTGCCTGTAGCCCGTGCAATTACAAGACAGCGCCCGTGGATTTACACGAGATCGTGATTGGTCTATCAAGACAACATTCGCTTTAAGATATATTGCGGCCATATGATTGTGCAAGTATGAATGGAGTTTCTGACATCGATCATTCGAACATTGTGTCTTCCTGAATCACCGCACGGAAGATGATGGCGATTATAAATTCCGAAAGCGGGAACGAAAGAAGGAAATTTGTTCAACGATCTCAAGCACGGTGTCTTGGATCGCATTTTGAGCGCTGCAACCGTGCTGCCGAGTTGTGCAACACCAATAATGATGGGAGGGGCGAATGAACAGAGCACAGGCTCACCGAGGAATGATCTCGAGAGGGGTGATTGGGAATCTTTAGATTTTGCAAGACCAGAGATATCGATGGGAAGACAAAGAGTTGATTCCTCAACTTCTAGAACGGCCTTTTTCTCAAAGAGGAAGCGAACCTTGTCGTATCCAGATGAGATAGAGCTGGCAGAGGAGTTGGGAACCAGAGATTATTCTGGAGGCGAAGGAAAGCGGAGCGGAACGGATCTAGCAGTCGCAGGCGAAAGATCCGATGAGAAAGAGGTCGCCACTGAAGTAGGCTCATGTGTTCTTGAACGCGGGAATGCGACACCACCGAGAGCATTTACAGTCATCAACTACAACTCATGGGCGCAATGGCACCAACATCAAGTCATCCAAAAGGCCAGTTCATGGTACAAAGAGTACATTCTGCATGGTATCCTTCGACAGCGACCATTAGCTCCTAGCAAAGACGGACGACACATCGAGCTTGATGCCTCGAGAAACACCCCACTAATTGATGAACGAAGAGGACATCCATACATCGACAATCATATCCGGAGCAGCCGGTATACGATCTTGAGCTTTTTTCCTGCTCAACTATGGTTCCAATTCACGAAGCTTGCGAATTTCTACTTCCTGGTCACGGGCATAATTCAATTGATACCAGGTCTGAGTACTACAGGAACATACACAACCATCCTACCACTTCTGTTCTTCCTCAGTTTCAGTATCTTGAGAGAGGGATACGACGACTTCCGCCGATATCGTCTCGATAAGACTGAGAATCGGAGACCAGCACGTGTTCTCCTCGGATACAGACCCGGTGGCACACAAACCTTGGTCGACCTTTCTATCCGAGGACTCGTGAAAGCTTACTGGTCTAATATTCGCTCCAGGTATCGAAAGCGCGATGAGGAAGTCATTCTTGAGACTGCTCCAGCTACTCCATACGGGAAAGAGTTCTCGGCGACATCGACAACAGTGAACTCTGAGGAACCCGATTCCAACCACTGGGCAGTGGTCAGATGGGTTGATCTTCGCGTTGGAGATATCATTGAACTTTGTAGAGACGAGCAAGTCCCTGCCGATATCGTGCTTCTCTCAGCCGAAGGACGAAATGGTGTCGCGTACGTCGAAACGATGGCTCTCGACGGTGAAACGAACCTGAAAAGCAGACAACCTCCCAGTATCCTCGCCAAACGATGTTCGAGTCTGACCGACATCTCAACCTGCCGCGCGCACTTCGTCGTCGAAGATCCGAACCTTGACCTTTACGAATTCAACGGCAAAGTGACAGTGGATGGCGAGACCGTACCTCTGACCTTGGCGAACGTCATCTATCGAGGAAGTACTCTTCGAAATACGACAAGAGCTATCGGAATGGCCATCAACACTGGCGAAGAATGCAAGATCCGCATGAACGCCAACAAGAACCCACAAGCTAAAGCTCCAGCTATCCAAAAGATGACAAATCACGTGGTGTTCTACCTCGCTGCCCTCGTCATCCTGCTCTCCATCGGATGTTCTGCAGGCTATCTGATCTGGACTAAGGTCTATGAACGGAAAGCCTGGTACCTGGCCGACTCACATATCAGATTCGCGGACATTTTCATTGCCTTTGCAATCATGTACAACAATCTCATCCCACTGGCTTTGTACGTCAGTCTGGAGATCGTCAAGTTCTGTCAGTTCTGGCTTCTACAAGATGTGGAGATGTATGATGAGGTCTCGAACACGCCTTTTGTCTCGAATACGCAGACGATTTATGAGAATTTAGGCCAGATCAGCTATATTTTCTCAGACAAAACGGGGACGTTGACGGAGAATGTGATGCGGTTTCGGAAGATGAGTGTTGCGGGCAGGATCTGGGTGCATAATGCAGATATTGAGCCCGATGAACGGGGTTCAGGCTCGAGGAGCAAAGAGAGAGAGACTTTGTCGCAGGAAGAGATCCGTGCCACGGACAGAGCGACCTTGAAGACGTCTTCACCCGAATATGCCAACATCAGGTCACGCTCAAGAAGCCCGAATCCCACAGCCTCTGACATCATCCAGCCCTCACCTTCTGCAACAAACTATGAAAGAGATATAACCGATGTCCAACAGCACCTTCGAGCTTATCCAAACCCCGAGTACACCGACAAAGTCAGAATGTTTCTGTTGTCTCTAGCTCTATGCCACACCTGCTTCCCAGAAGTAAACAGTGATGGAAAACTTAGCTTTCAAGCGGCGTCTCCAGATGAGCAGGCTCTCGTCGAGGCAGCAAGAGACCTGGGATATGTTGTCCGTGCACGTGACGAGCACTCAATCACTTTGAGTGTGCCTTCTGCTGAGAGCGCGGACACTATGCCTGAAACCTATCAGATTCTCGACGTCATAGAGTTCAGCACAAATCGGAAACGAATGTCGATCGTTGTTAGGTTTCCAGATGGTCGGATTTGTCTCTTCTGCAAGGGTGCAGACTCGATCATGCAACCTAGATTCAGACATAGATCTAGAGCTACTCCTTTGAATCAAGCTACGGGGACGGAAGATGTCCTATATGAATTGGATGGGGAGGAAGTCTTCAAGCGCTGCCATGAGCACATTGACTACTTCGCATCCGAAGGTCTACGAACATTGGTCTACGGTCATCGCTTCATCGACGAGTCTGAATATGGTAGTTGGTCTTCAATCTACCACGCAGCGACAACAAGCCTCTCGAACCGTCAAGATATGATTGACGCAGCAGGGGAACTCGTTGAGAAAGACCTCACACTCGGAGGAGCAACAGCCATTGAGGACAAGCTTCAAAAAGGTGTTCCAAAGACTATTAAGAGATTGCAGAAGGCGAACATCAAGATCTGGATGCTTACGGGAGACAAGCGCGAGACAGCTATCAACATTGCCCACTCAGCACACATCTGCAAACCTGACTCGAAATTCATCATCCTTGACGATGAGAACTTGTCACCGATCGATGCCCAAATCACCTCCGCCATCTCAGAACTTGCCACCTCCACAATGTCCCACTTCGTGATTGTCATCGATGGCCAAACCCTCATGTCAGTCGAAAACAACCAGCCCCTAGCAGCGACATTCTACTCCTTCCTCCTCTCCGCACGCTCCGTAATCGTCTGTCGTGCCTCCCCCTCCCAAAAAGCTTCCATGGTCAGGTCCATCCGCCAGCTCCAGCCAGATAAGCTAACTCTCGCCATCGGCGACGGCGGCAACGACATTGCAATGATAACAGAAGCCCACGTCGGGATCGGCATCTCCGGCAAAGAAGGCCTCCAAGCCGCCCGCGTAGCCGACTTTTCCATCGCGCAATTCCGCTTTCTTGCCCGCCTCCTCCTAGTCCATGGACACTGGAACTACATCCGCACCGCCAAATTCATCCTGTATACATTTTGGAAAGAGATGTTGTTTTATAGCATCCAATGTCTGTATCAGAGATGGAATGGATATACAGGCACAAGTCTTTTTGAGAGTGTTAGTTTGACGGTTTGGAATACGTTGTTTACGTCTCTTTGCGTGATTGTGCCGGGGATTTGGGAGAAGGATTTGAGTGCGGAGATCTTGCTTGAGAGGCCGGAGTTGTATCGGGTTGGGCAGGATGCTAGAGAGTTTAATTTGAGGAGTTATATTTGGTGGATGGGGATGGCGGCGTTTGAAGCAGTCATCGCTTATTTTATGGCGTATGGACTTTATGGAGGGGATATGATGAGGAATGATCAGGGCTTGTGGGCTTTTGGGGATTTACTATTTTCGATTTGTGTGGTGTTTATCAACACCAAGCTGCTGTATGTTTTCCACTTCATTACCCCGCACTTACCCCGCATTTATGAATTCCCAAATGTTTAATGTACTGACAATTGGCAGATTCCTCTCGTACCACCATTTGACATGGATCCCCGTTGCAGCCCTTCTGGCCACGATCGCGGGCTGGTGGGCGTTCAACCTCCTTCTCTCGATCGTCTACGTTCGCTCCCCTGGTCCGTACTACGTTCGCGATGCATTCATCAATCATTTTGGCCTGGATCTGAGTTGGTGGGCGACGCTGGCCATTGTTGTTGCGGCGTTGTTAACGATTGAGGTTACAGTCGAGGTTGTGAGGAGGAGATGCTGGCCGACGGAGGTGGATTTGTGGCAGGAGCGAGAGGCTGAGAGAGCGAGGGCAAAGAAGGAGAGTTGATAGAGGGACCCAGCTGGTTTAGGCTTGAGAGGTTGCGATGGTGCTGAGGTGGAGGTCATCGACGTGATTGGCGACTTGGTGTCCAGGTGAAGGTGACTTTCTGGGATCGAAATGTTCGTCTTGGTGTGGGAACACTGTAAATATTTGGAGGTGGTATGGGATATTGGTTTAGATATCTCTTCTTTTTATTTTCCCCTCTGCGTTTTAGATAGACTCGCTGATACCCAAGTATATAGCAACTAGATTCACATATTCCTTTCTCAGCTCATTTGATGTTTAGCAGAAAGAGCGAGAAATGAGCTGGGGTCCTTTAGAGACTTGAGAAGTCATGGAGCGGTACTTCTCCGGCTATGTCTTTCCTTCAGGTGTATTATTTCGTGCCATTGATACTGAACTGGAGCAGGGTTTGAGACTGTCGTTCTCTTCCCTGACCCATCGTCGATAAGCCTCTTGACACTTATTTGCGTAGCTGCCGACTCACATCCCTCTCCCTTCAGATCTTCCTCAGACCATTCATCCCACGACCCTTTCGCGAAGACGCCATGCTCCGTCAGTTCGAAGTGCTGTCCGAGGTCAGAAAGGACTTGCAGATATTCGCTCAGCTGGTAACTTTGCAACCAGCACCGGCAGCATTCACAGTCGATTTCCTCACATCACCAAAGAAAGTCTCATCGACAATACAGGCCTGGCTGTAGGCTTCGTTGCAGCGCGAGTGGCAGAAGGGGCGGACTACATCAAAGTCGTGGCTAATATTCCGGGGCCAAGTCAAGAAGTCGTCAATACAATCGTCGCTAGGGCACGGAGAGCGGGGCAGTTGAGCGTCGCTCATGCAGCTAGGAAGCTTATTTACATATTGAATGATGCAGTGAACGTGCATTCCACTTGGTTCTTCGCACCTCCATATGGGTGCGGGGAATCATGAGCAGCGGTGTCGATCTCCCATCCTCACCTAAGACATTCATGGCCAGCTTCTCTTGCCGCCTGGATAGTAACGCCAAATCGAGCGAAGTATCTCAGCCCATCCTAGACTTTTAGATCTCCAAGGAAGGCTGGCAACTCTGATTATTTGAACTTTAAACCTAATTAATATTATTGCTAATCGCATAGCATTCTAGCTCGATATCTCTGGCTCTAAACATGATTCAGGCACTATTCGACTGCTTCAAGCGTAATAGCTGTCTTTAATAAAGTAAGAAATTGGAATTGTATTTTGTGCTTGGCGATGATGGTTAAACTTAGGGGTTCGTCAAGCAAACTCAAGGCCAAGAGAGATGATGGGAATTGTCGCAGAACTGTTCTTCACAAGCAAAGCTTGTCTTCAAAGAAAATCTATTCATTTATCTACTCATACACAGTCTAGAAGACTATGCCATACAACCAATATCCTAACCTTGAGCCACTAAGTCCTGTCCTTTCCTTCCTTGTTCAGCACTTGTCGAAGATACCTTGGAGCCAGTCAAATGCCACCTGACACTGCATACGATATCCACCAACACCTGCATGGCCAACACCAGAGGCAACATCGAACTCATAGTAGGTTGATCGGTTGCCCAATTTAGAGGCCAGGACCGCTCCATCTCCAGTAAAAAACGTGTCGGTCGCTGAGTCGGCTACGAACATTGGCCCAGGAATCTTGTCTACGACATCCACCAAAGTGTATGCTTGAAGTTGAGTCATCCAATCGAACGGAGAAGTCGTATTGAAAGCCCACATTCCTTGGTCAACAGTCCATTTGAACTCTGTGGTAACAAGCGAGCTTGTCATTGCTTGGCTGACGGCATTGTCAAACTGTATGCTGTTGCCGGAATTGAAGATTGTAACCAGCTTATCAGGGAACTGCTTGAGAAACAAGGCCCCAAATTCGTAGAGACCATCGAGAGCCAAAGTTGCTGCTAGCCGCCGCTCGAATGCGGAGGCGCGCGGGGCCAGTATCCCGCCGAATGAAAGTCCAACTAAAGCGATAGCAGAAGAATCAACGACATCAAGAGCGTAAAGATAGTCGACGACCGGTGTGACGACCTTCTCCCACTCAAAGATGAAACCAAGGTGTTGGTACCGCACTACGCTCGCTTGACCAGGTCCTTCGTAGGTGAGGACATTCCATCCTCGTTCCAATGCATTGATGCCCATCTGGGGCAAAAGCTCTTCTTGACCACCGTCATATCCGCCTCCAATGATGACTGTCGGTCTGCGTACTTTCGGTCCAGCTGGTGTGTACCAGATTGCGGGGACATAGAAACCGTTAGGTGTAGTAATGTTGACGCGCTTTCCAGGGATGGAGAGCAGTGCCATTGCTGAGTCAAAGGCGGCAATCTGTTGAGCCCATAGTGAGTAGATTCGAGGGTCGGACTGATTTCCATGAAGATAGAAGTCGGCAGAACGGAAGTACGTTGAAGCCCGGAAAAATGTATCACGGGCAGAGATAGGGAACTTCTTCACATCAATCTTCAGGGCTACGTCATAGACACTGTTTGCCAAGGTATTGAAGGCTCTGTAAAAGCTCTCAAAGTCACCAGGCACGATCGAATTCGCGGCAGTAAGGACCTCTCCAACATCTGCATGCCCGTAAGAGCCGGCTGCGACATCTCGGAGAATTTCGAAGTGAAAGTCCGAATCCGTGCTGAGCTGTACCTCCGTGAAGTTCGAAGTGCTATTTGCAGCACAAGCGACCTATGAGTACATTAGATTTCATTCAGGTGATAGAGAAGCTGTTCTAGAAACTGACGTGAATTAAGCTGATGGCGCACACATAGATGGTGCTAAAGATGAGATTCATTGTGCCAGATGGTGTCTGATCTGGATATGAGGATGGCAGCGGATTCGATTATCGGTGGATTGTTGAGACTTTCGAAAGAGGCGATGCCAATGGAGGTTATATTGCATGATGGAGGTAGGACTCCTGACTCTTATATATATTTAAGAGAAAACCGATCCAAATAATTACAAGTTCTCTCAGGCACAAAGGAAACACGTGCGTTCAAAAGCGGCTACGCCGGTGTGGAAGGGTAGCCATTTTGGGAATGCGATTCGAAACTAGCAGCTGACAATACTTTCAGGGGGGGCTGCTGACATAATAGGAATATGCACTGTGCCACTGTAGATCTAGTAAAAGACATTTTGACCAACTGGCGCTTGGCCACATTTGGGAATAGCCGGCGAGGCAGTACGCGAGATTCCGAATTGAAAATCATTTCAATTTCTAAGATCCGCGATCACAGTTGTTTTCTGGTTTGAAGGATCAGATGCGTGGGTACTTATGTATGAGTGGAAATTCCGGTCATTCTACTCTGAGCTTTTGCGGAGGCTAAGGCCGAGTCCAGCCTCTGCATCCTTCAAGTGTTCCTCAATATCAATGTCCCAGATCCATTTCTGTCTATCTTTCAACTCCACCTTGATCTTTTCGATATCACCCCCAGCTCCTGGTTTCCTGAGTTGAAATAACATGCCGCTTTCCCTGCTATACTGCACCAGCTTTTGCGTGCGTGGCCTCCTTGCCAAGTCATAAACAGCAAACACTGCCGGAAGGTCGAGAATTATATTGACTCGAGCATCTGAAATGAGCTCAGAAAGTACAAGCGCGTCTTCGACAGCCATTCCGGCACCAGCACCGGCATGGGATGTGCTCGCATGTGCGGCATCACCAAGCAAAGCAACGAGCTTTGAAGAATATCGTGCTGCATTCGGCATGTCGAAGAGAGCCCAGATCTCTGTTTTGTCGAGCAACTATACTCATGTCTTTGGTTAGCATACTTGCAAGGACGTGATTTCTGTGGTCAACGGTGACTCTCACCTTGAGGATCTTCTTGGGAACCTCTCCAAATTCTTCGAAGTCTTTCATCAAGTCTTCATGAGAGCTGTCAGCAACCCACTTCGAATACTTCCAGTCATTATCTTTATGCTTCTGAAAAGCGACAACATTCAGCACCGAACCTTGCTCGATTGGATAGGTCACCACATCTCCATCCTTTCCCATGTATACTTGACTGTTCAACGACAACTCTCCCCCAACAGCATCAATTGCAGCCTGCATATCCAACAATCCCCTGTAGCAGTACATGCCGGAGAAGATCGCTCTGCTTGCTTGATCGTCCTTCCCAAGAAGCAGTTCGCGCACCACAGATCGTATTCCATCGCAACCAACAACTGCATCGGCGAGCTCCGTTGTCTTGTCGCTAAAGGTCAACTTCACATGATTCTTGCATTCTTCCAATTCAGTCAAAATCTTTCCAAAGCCCGCACATCCCTCTGGTAGCAAGGCGACCAGAGCCTCCATAAACCTCGCGCGAAGAACATTCCCGCCCCCTTCATTGCCATCCATCTTCAACTCCGCCACGAATTCAGGAACTTCCCCCCAGCCCAGTCGAAAATCAAACCATGTGTTTCGTTTGCCCTCCCATCTGTTCTCCGTTTTCAACTTGTCGTAAGCAATGCGAATTCTGGGATCGAGCATTGTCATCGCTCGTACCGCATTTGGGCCAAATCCTATGCCCGCGCTAGTTTCTGCGAAGGCAGGCGCAGCTTCATAGATGTGAACTGGGACACCTCGTGTGGTAAGACCGATGGCGAGAAGAAGTCCTGCTAGCCCGCCTCCTATGATGGCAATTGTGAATGGTTTCTTGGTTGATGGCTCTGGCATGTTGACTTGGTAGATCGCAAAGATGTCTCTGCTCCGTCGAAGAAAAGGGCAGCAGTGAGGAAAAATCGAAGCCTAGAGATCTCGAATGTGTTTAGGATGTTAATTTGGGTGCAGTGGTTTTTTGATGCCAGTGGCATGGGCAAGTAATGTGTTGGGTTCTCATCAGACTTTCCGATGTCCAGCTCCCACTGAGCCTTGTCGATCTTTCACGTCCGAAGCTTAAGTGTGTGCTGCGTGATTTGGTTCGGGATCTGTATGTCAGACTTAAGCCCCAAGTGTCTCTCGAAGGCAAAGCATTCGAAGAGCAATCCGTGATTTTCCGGATTGTTGACTTGAATGGCTCCGGACTTGAGCAGACCCAGCCCCTTTGAAATTCACACGTCAAGGTACATGGCTATGAAGACCAGGCAGTGAGATTGAGGTGCTTTATACAGTTAACCATTCGAGCTGTACAATTGCTTCTGGAGTGGTGCAGGTAGTGACAGGGTTTCAAGGTCGATTTTTGATGCAGGAACTTGCGCTAACCCAATGCAGCCTTTCATTCGAGCTGAGATTGCTGACAAGCAACATGGGATCGTCGCATAGTTTCAGCTCCTAGAAGTTTTTTCGTCCTTCTCAACAAATGGTAGAAGATCTTACATGCCGCTGTCCAAAGGCCCATATTTTCCTGATCATCAGGGCTTTATCCCCGAATTGATGTTCAGCCGTTTTGTGTCATAGGTGCTCTACATAAATCTTGCACCTCTCCGCCATGCTGCAAATAATCTCCTCAGAAAAGAAGCAGCTATCTCGTGAGCAAAATCAGTTCTACTGCCATACACAGCTGCGAGTCCTGCACAACAGCTAAATTGGCTAAAATGGGGAATCATTTAAGCAAAGTTAAGAATCATACCTGCCCGACGCATGACTTGAGCGAGAGTAAGTACACTTCAGCCAGTATCCCACCTGACAGCAGCTAACAGACTCTTTCGCAGATGCTTCAACGCCTTTTCTCAACGATGTCTCCTTCTACCACTTCAACAAAATTCTTTCCGGAGGTTGCGCGGCGGTGGCGAGCTTGATCATCATCGCCCTTTTGTTCATTCATGCAACTCATCTTAGCAAGCCGAACGAGCAAATAAAGTTAGTTACTGTTGTCGGATGGAACATTAGTCTAGTGCTAATCTATCAATAGGATTATGAAAGTTGGGCTTCTTATACCATTCTATTCGATCTTGTGTTTCCTTTCTGTTTGTTTTCCGAAGGCACACGTCGACATCGCCCCCTGGCTCGATGTCGTCCAGTCGCTGGCACTGGGGTCATTCTTCCTGCTCATGTGCGAATTTGTCTCAGAAAATCCATCGCAACGCGAGGTATTCTTTGCTGCTTTCGCGGTTCCGAGCAAGAAGTCTCCCGGCGAAAAAGGTGGAGGTTTGGTCTGGTATCGGGTATGGCCTTTTCCACCTTCTCGGTCGCATACAAGTACTGATACACTTTTAGAGCCGATGGATCATGATATTCCAGTACCCCGTTGTTGCTCTTCTTGTTGCCATCCTCACAGCTATCACACAAGCTGCCGGTATCTACTGTCAATATGTTAGCAAGCCATACTATTCACATTTATGGGTAGGTCTGACTACTCTTCCAATTCTTCCAGCACTAGATATTAATTTTTGTCTAGCTCACTCTAGCCAAAGATGCCTCTCTCGTGGTCGCAATTCTTTCCGTCTTCAAGTTTTATCTCGCTCTTCGGAGCCACCTAGCACAGCATAAACCGCTGGCCAAACTGCTTGCTTTCAAGCTTGTGGTGCTGTTCACTTTCCTCTTAGGGGTATGTATCCAGAATCGTGTCTTGACAGGACTCAGCTAACATCTGTTATAGATACTCTTCTGGATCCTCACCGATGCGAAAGCTCTCAATCCAACCTCGAAGTTCACGTATGCAGATCTGAACATTGGTCTTCCTAACATGGTTATTTGCATCGCAATGGTGCCTCTTTCTGTCTTCTTCCATTATGCATACTCCTGCCAGCCATACTTCATCTCGAATCTTGTCCATGCTACGCGCGAGGAGGGACAACCACCATTGTATTATCAAGGTGGCTTCTTGGGGGCTAAAGCTTGGGGTAGGGCGCTAAATCCGCTGGAGACGTTAAAGGCCATCATTTTCGCATTCACCATGGCGGCAGAGGATTATCGGAGAGTGCATGGGAATGAAAGTAACATCCTTCTCGAGGACCAAGATAGGCGCCACAGACGTCAGCGGCGTCAGGGATGGTGATCCGGATGTAAAGGTAGATTTGATTCTTTGAGAGGATCCATGTAATACTAGGATGAAAGTCATAATGAAAGCTGCGATAGTCGTAAAGATATTCAAGTTCTGCTCAGAGAGATGGTTTCTAGTGAGTGAGAGATGTTAAGCCGAGGTTCCCCCTGAGATCGGCAAGCGGCAAGCCTAACCGCAATGGGAAATTCCATTCGAGGTGCATGAGCACCTCAGCCCCAGCCGCGATGCTTACACGAACGGCATCTCAGTAATGAATCTCCTGGATTTCTCCAAGAAACAATTCTCAGTCAATTTGGAGCGATTGCCTCGTACGCGTGGATCAGAACGCCTCGAGCCTCGTTTGGAGACACCACCAACCCCATCTTGGAGTCCCGAACAGTCCAGACGCCGTGAAGAACGATGCCTAATACCGGCAAGCCAAGCCTTGCATGCCATCTTTGCAGGAAAAGAAGAGTGCACGTAGGTGCCCCTCCCTGAGACTCCTATATGAACAGTCCTCATACCCCAGCAGTGTGACCTTACGCCATCAGGATGTCTCCGGTGTGCCAAGATTGGCAAGTCTTGCCCTGGGTACCGCCAGGCACAAGATCTGCTCTTCCGCAATCGAGACAAACAATCTTTTGCCTGCAAGGGGGTTGCTGGCCGTCGTAATCAGGGAGGATTTTGCTCGTCATTGCCCGAAGCAGGCAGCAAAAAAGAATTTCTATCTCTTAACAGCAAGAGTCCATCGTTATCGAATGATACCTTCGAACTAGACCCAATCAACTGTACTGGTATGAAGCACCATTGATCCTTTTGTGGGTGAATATTAACAGTGACCAGCGAGTCCGACCCCGCCAACGCTCGCTCCCCAACCAGTAGAGCACTGGCATATGTATTGCGTTCCTATTGTACTCAACCAATTCTCCACACTCATGAATGGTGTCCCATATTACGGGCTTCACGAATTTCTTCCCGAATTATACTCCGAGGTCAACGATAACTCGTGTCTCAGCTTTGCTACGAAGACGTTCGTCAAGGCATATCTAACAAATCTCTCACGATCCCCACCCGACAAAGAGTTGATTCACACGTATGGACGCGCGTTATGGCTCACGAATGCTGCTGTCCAAGATCCTGTTGAAAGCGTGAAGGACAGCACAGTCATCGCTGTCTGGCTCTTGGGCATACATGAAGTATGGCGGAACTCGATGTTGCGATTGCAGATTACTGACGGTTTCAGGTTGTTGTTAATTCGGCCAAAAACTGCTCAGTTGCCGCACCTCAAGCATATCACATACACTCCCAAGGTCTCGCATCTCTGCTTCGTCTCAGAGGCCCGAACCAGTTCTCAACAAGAAGGGGTCGTAATATCTTCTGGATCATATATCTGTCCATCGTTAGTCTCCTTAGTTAACTAACAACAAATACTAACGCTACTAGCAAACCCATTGTTTAGTATCAAATACAGACTTCCCCTTGCAGTCTCTCAGCTGGTTTGAGCTGCTTCGACCACAACTCTCGGAGGATGAACGCTTTTTATTTGCGGTTTCAACCTACAACTACCGAATCTCCTCACTCTGCATGAAAATACGGCCATATTTCAAGAACCTTTCGACAGATCCTGCTCCCACACTTCAGGCCACACACATATTCGCGGAAGTCGATCGTCTTCAAAAAGAGATCCAAATATGGAAGGACAATGTGACCATCGATCCATTCAACTTTGCTTCCCTCCACTTCTACAACTCACTAAGATCTGCCCAACTCAAGCTTCATTACTTTGAGGTCCTCCTTATCAACCGCATAGATACACAATCTATGACAGATATTCCTCTTCGGCGGAAACATACCATTCGAACTATTGAAATACTCGCAGAGGAGATTCTCAACGAAGTCCCAGTTACCCTTGGAAATCGTTCTGCTCGTTTGATACCTGGTGGAGGATGTTGGGCAGATGGATTGAGACTGATGTGGCCACTCCTTGCGGTGTCCTGGGTGCCATGCGTCCGGCGGCAGCAGCGAGTGGAAGCACGAAATGTCTTACAGCGCATTGGAAGACAGACGGGGATACACTTTGCCTTGGATTGTGATCCACCTCCAGGACGCTTTCCGCAGGAAGAAATGGCTCGTGGTTCTTGAGGTAAGAGTTCGGGCCACAGCTCGTGGCACACTTAAGCGAAATACAGCAAAAATGGCCATTTTGATCACCTTTTTAAAAATTTATATTAATTTCAAATATTTACACTTTTATTTTAAACTAAAAAT
>FJOG01000015.1:218639-234871 GCA_900073065.1 Phialocephala subalpina | reverse complement strand
CTTACCATTTGCTGAGGAAGCCTTTTGTGAGGTGCAAGCAGCTTAAAATACGATAAACTTATTCGCATCTCATTTGACACCCCTAAAGTTTGAAGAGCGCAGTATCTACATTATGATAGAGAACAGTAGTACGCTCGTTAATCGTCTCACTCATTAGACAGAGGGTTGGATTGGAGCTTCAAATGCAATACTTCATTGGTGGACTTTCTCGTTTCATGGCTCCCATTGGTGCGCTTGAAGGCTAAGCGATCGTCAGGGGCATGATCTCATTAACCCCGCGATTTTACCTCCATGCTGGTGCGGGGCGACGACTGGACGTCGTGAACAAAACACCGTCAACTACCGCATCTCCTCAAATTCACGATGGAAGTTCATGCCAAGATTTGTTTTCAAAATGCAGCTTGGACAACGAAAACTCCTCGTTCTAATAGCATTTGTGCTACCACACTTGTGCTCCGGGCAAGATCCCGTTCGGCCATATCCATTACCCGACGAGTATCTCTCAACAACTTCAATCCTCGATCATCAGTCGTATATCTCCTCGCTCGATGACAAACAGTGGTATTTGGACAACATTCCCTTCGTTGATCTTCCGGACAAGAACATCCAAGATGTGTACTACTATCGGACTTCCGTTCTCAAGAGACACCTCAAGTACTCCCACGGAGGCCATGGATGGCTTTTCACTGAGTTCATTCACCCTGTATCATGGGCTAGCAAGCTTCAAACGATCCCGGACTCGGCTGCTCATCAGATCCTGGAAGGACGATGGCTTCGAGATCCAGACTACACCAAAGATTTGATCGATCTGTACATGCGAGCAGGTATAGAAGCTCTAGGCGGCATCTCATACACGCACTACATCCATCGTGCGATTCTTGAGCATGCGTGGGCCACAGGTGATACCGATTTCCTCGTTACTCAGCTCCCTGGCATGATCGAGACTTTCAATCTCTGGAACGCCACACAAAACAATGGCACTGGTCTCTATCATCGAACGCCTCTCTCCGATGCACAGGAGTATTCGTTGCCGGGTTATTGGACTGGAGGCCCAAATGGCGGGAAAGTGGACGTCTGGAATGCATTTGGGAATGACTTCAACACTATTTGGTTGGGACCTGAGACTTATCGACCTAACTTCAATGCTTACATGGTCGCTAATGCTCGTGCGATCGCGGAGGTTTCTCAGCTTGCCAATCAAACTTCACTTACTCAGCAGTGGAGCGATCGAGCAGACACATTGTATGGACAGATGAGGGACGTTCTGTGGGACGAGGATATGAAGTTCTGGATCGATGTTGTCGAGGGAACTAATTTGAGAGTTGAGGGCAGACAGTTAATTGGCTATTTTCCCTTCAGATTCGAAGTTGGTACGGATGCGGACTCGATTATGGGTTTGGAGGCTGGACTGACGCCCGAGGCGTTCTTGACTGAATTTGGTCCCACCACACTGGATCAGGCTGACCCATACTACACCGAGTTCAAGAATACCACTTACTGTTGCGTGAGTACCTCCCTCATACATTCACAAACGTTGCTAAGAAGATCCAGATATGGCAAGGTCAATCGTGGCCCTTTAGTACATCCGTATATCTGGGAACACTTGCACGCTTGGCTCGAGAAAATGTCAGCACAGTCGTTACCCCAGACCTCTTTCAACAAGCATTCGAGGCCTACACTATGACAAACTACAAAGATGGCGTGCCTTACGTTGCTGAAAGTCATTACCCAACGATCGATGAATGGTCGGGAGACACCTCCAATCACAGCGAGAACTACCTGCACTCGACATACATCGACAACCTCTTCACGAATTTCATTGGCATTATTCCCAGCCTGGACAATAGATTGGAGCTTCGACCGCTTGTACCCAGCGATTGGACATACTTCGCCATTGAGAACCTCCCCTACCACGGCCAGCTCATCTCCATCCTCTGGGACCAGTCTGGCTCCCACTTCTCAAACTTCACCCACTCCCCTGGCCTCTCAATATACTCCTCCTCCACATTGATACACAACCAACCAACTCTCACACCCCTAAATGTCACCCTCCCTTCGAACTCAACCTCCATCTCGACCCTCTCCTCTCAACCCCGCTTCGTCAACATCCTCTCCAACCCCAACGCACCATGGGGTCTCCCAAACATCAGCGCTGATTACACATTCAGTTCCAACGGCGACTTGTCTCCTTACGAGGCGTGGAAAATGATCGACGGACTACTGTGGTATGATACTACACCAGACAACAGATGGACGAATAATCAATCCACCACTCCTTTCAACACTATCTCGATTAACCTTCCGAGAGCGAGGAAATTTGATAGCGTATCTCTTGCTATCTTTGCCGATACAGATAGGGGCGGAGTCATCGCTTGTCCTTCTGCTATCATGATCCATGATCGTAATGGGACGTTGCTGGCTAGTCGGAATCCTTGGGATGGGTGTGTGCCGAATGCTTTGAACACTGTTCTTTTTGGAAATAGCAATGCTTCGAGCATGGGCAACAGTACGACGCCACAGACTGGGATAGAAGTTGAAACCGACTTTCTTTCTATCACACTTGTCAACCAGATTCATTACGCTGTAGCTGTGTCAGAGGTTCAGATATGGGTCCCTGCAACGACGGGACCGAGATATGAAGCTGAAGATGGGTTATTGGGAACATTTATTGGTGGGTTTGAGGGCAAGAAATCTGGCCTTAATTGCACGATTCAAGATGGTGGTGTGTTACTTGGTAATGGTGCGTGGGCCGAGATCGCTGATGTTAGGACGTCGGAAAGTAGTGGTGGGGCGAGGAACTTGACGATTGTGGGAGGTGGGAATGGGATATTGGATGTGCAGATGAATTTCTTGACGAAATCGACAGTGGGTTTTGATGGCGTTAATGTTAATAAGACTGTCGAGGTGGAATTTTTAGCGGGTGGGAATGTGGTCACCATGTTTTGGGTCGATGGAAAGCCGTGGGTTGATGCGATTGTCATCGAGTAAAGCGACCCATCACCCCGAGGTAGACAAAGTACTGTACATAGAAGGCTACATAAGCCCCGATGGTCCTCGAATATAATATAGAGAACTTATTTCCGGTCAGAAACTAGAACTAAAATCATGGCTCTGACATATGCCCTTCTCTTGTGACCAGCTTTCCTCTTCACCTCCGCCAAAATTCAGGCTTCCGTGACATGGGCAGATCATGGTGCAACCCCGCCCGATAATACCGATAGTACTAAACTAATCCCTTCGGTAACTTATGCTGACTATTCTTAATATCCCTTAGAAATCGCGAAAGAATAGCCGACCCAACTGCTTCCCGTATATCTTGCTTCAATGCTCGTTCGAATGGAAGATAGCTATAAAAGCTATCTCCAGTGATGTACCTAAATCTAAGTACAGATTCATCTGCCGAAGCTAATTCTGCCACTACCTGCTCTAGGAAGTATAGGTATTCTGGCCCTGGACGCGTGATCATGTAGAGATTGTCTCTCCTTTGCGGCCGATCGATCATAGAATATATTGCTGGCTGATTGTGCAGGCGCCAGAAATTCCCAGGAGTCCCCTCGACGTGTGGGACAATCCAATCATCTTGAATCGTCGATTCGAATTCTTCATTCAGTCTCGAAATTTCGGGTAGTGATAGAATAGCTTTGTTGCATATCTCCCTCGCGTTCGTTCTCAACACTTTCTCGAAGTATTTGCAGGTGTGGACCAAGGTGAGGTAGTTCGATGATGGTATTTGAGAGAAGATTTGGATGGCGAGTTCGACTGGGAGTGTGGAGAAATAATCCTTCCTTGGGAGTTTTTTTTGTCGTGATTTGTGCCTGGAGATGGCGTTCTTTTTCTTGAGTGACTTCTGCTATGATGTCTGTAATCTCGGAGGCTAATTTAGCAGATACACGGGGAAATTGAGAGAGGGAATTGCAATCCATGGCGAGAGTTTTCATTTCTCTGGCTATATCTGGAGGTAAAGTCTGTTACGTTGGAGGAGCCATGTTGCGCTCTGCTTCTTCGTCTTCTTTCCAATCGATATTCGTGTGACTTCCTTGTGCAACGTAATATAACCTCAGCAAAACGTTCAAATAGGAAGGGGAAGAGTTGATGCATAAGAACAGTAGGACAAAATTTAGTATGACATCATGTAATAGTACTAGAAGCTCTGGAAACATCATGGACTCATCATAGCACTACTCTAGAAGCTGAAGAATGAGCATATTAGATTCTGGAAGGCTGCCAGAAGTTTTCGCAATACGTCAAAGCATTTCGCTCCCTTTTCGATCTTTGGGACCCAGAGTTTGCACGTGAAATGAAGCGCTAACATCGGCGAGACGCCGAGAGATTCAGGCCAACTCTGGCTAAAGCTGCAAAAGCTCTAAGATGGAACAAAACACCCAGAGAAATCAACAACAGATAGAAAGGCTCAAGGGATATATATGTATATCTATTAAAATATTACCTGTCCGAAAACGCCTTCTAAGATCGACCATGAATCCTGCCCTGAACCTCCCGAACCCATGACGCCAACAACCCTGCCAAGCTTCCTCCCACTCCTTTCCCCCTCTCCTCCCCAGCTCCTCACCCCCCTCAATGTTCAGACGGGAACACACTCGCAGAAGCCGTAATGGTGTCCGAAGTGATCAAAGCGCTCGACACAACCGGTGCAATGGTGGTAGCATTGCTCACAGCCCACGACGAAGATCCGGTCAAGGTGACAAGGTAGGTCGTAGTCTCAGTGAAAGTTTCGTACACCACACTCGCAAAGCACATCCCGCTCTCGAATGAGGAAGTGGCAGGGACAGCGCTGTGCGAGTGATGGTGGTGATGAGTACGAGTGGTGAAGGTTCCGTTGTTCGTGCGAGTGTGGTGTTTAGCGCTGGTGCTGGCGATGCTTGCTGGAGTTACGCTTCCTGCGAAAGCGGAGGTTGAGACGATTTTAGACGATGGTAGGATGGTAGAGGTTTGAGCGGTACCGGATGTTTGTGCGACGACGTCGGTAACGACGCAGGAGCAAGCGGATGAGATTCGGGTGGGATCTGCGTGGCATTGGCTAGCATAGTCGGGAAGATTTGTAGTAGCGGTGTTGATGGTTGTAGTGTAGGTTGCACAGAATGCGGAGACCTGCGGGTGACGGAGGAATTGGCGCAGGCAATTGTTATGATGGCAATTGTTTGGTGGGGCAACTGCAGACGCTGAAGTTTGGGCTGGGTTGGAAGCCGTAGCTTGCACAGAGGTCTCGATAACTAAGATAGAGGAGTTAATGGGTTTGGTGGCTATGCTGGAAGGAGGGGGTGTGAATGTCGAGGTGGAAACGATTGTCAGTGGAACGGTGGCGGTTGTCGTGGTCACGGAGACCGCGTGGCACTCGCTGGTGTCCCTGCGAGCCAGGGGTTTTCCGAGAGCGAAGGTGGAAAGCGCAAGGATGGCAGATGCCAGAATTTGAATTCGAGAAGACATGATGTGTAGATTCTGTGCTGATGCGTGTATTTTGCAAAAAGTTTGTAGACTTGAAGGAGTGGGGAAGTCGGACAATGAATGAAGGCCGTCTTTGTAATGTTGAAATGAATGTGGTAGTTGGTTGGAGTATCTGTGATTTTAATTAATAATACTGTTTGGCAGCATTTGAGTGTTCTTATACAGTGCATAGGAACCAGAACTAATTCTCCTGTATAGAACATGATGTTGCTCAGCAATATTTGATACATTCTTAGGCACGCGGAAAGGACATAATGGATAATTTGCACTCGGCCTTGCTCCCCGCAAACTAAATAATATTGTCAATTCGCCAAATACTCCTTCCTTGAAAGCTAGAGAGGGATGTTGCACTGACAACGATGGGGGCTCGAGGAGGACCTAGAGGAGGACCTAGAGGAGGACCTAGAGGAGGACCTGGAGGCAAGGGTTGCCAAAAACTGATGGACAACGCAAGACATTGCTAGCCAACGAATACGCGGCATTGACGCAGGACATCAGCGGGATGGAGGAAGCATCTTTCCAGCCTATAAGCAGGACTGGTGGCATCATTGACACCCTGGCCGGCTGCAATCAAGGCCACGATGAAACCATGACGCGCATCAACAGTCACTCACGTGATATAAACTTTACAGAATTACAAAAGACACAATTGAGTAGCAAGTAGCCGTACGAGGCAGTACCGGCATGTATGGCATGATGGACTGCAAGTTGAAGTCTCGATTTGTACTCGTGCAGCTTGCACAGGCCGAATGCATGGAGGGGCGTCGAAAGCGATACGACGACGCCCAGTGTTGCCAGGGACACTTCCCTGCACACATGATGCGGCCACGGAGTTCGCACTGCGAAAGGGAGAATATTGATGTGTCGTATTGACAATGGATTTGAGCTGTACAGAGCATGATGCACATGGTAAAGGGAGAGATGGGAGAGGAAAGGAAAGGAAAGGAGAAGAGAAGAGAAGAGAAGAGAAGAGAAGGAGATATTTCTGTTGCAGTGGCTGCCTTTCTGGGTTTAGCGCCCTAAGCACCCGCTTGGTCCCTCGCAGATTTTATATTGACATCCATCGCGATCACAACAATTATGTTTCTTCAACACCACACCCGCGCACCTCCTTGCCGTTCTTTGAGCGCATAGATCTTACATCGCCCTTCATTTGATTCTCTGGCCTCCTGCGCCTTCTTTCCATGACGGCCGAGTAGAGCGCTGGGCCTGCATGGGAGTTCATGAGGTGATTTCTCGTACAGCAGCCAGGCAATTTCCCTCCTTCACCCGCCAGAATGGGTGTCTGCTCCTCCTGCATTGGCCATGACCGTGACCGCGACTTGTCCGACGAGGTGAGAGCATTCTCTTGTATCCGCAGCCCACTGCAAGTTACTGACAGGTCTTCTTACGCAGGACGAACAATCTCGATTACTTTTCGACGACCCGCACACGAATCATTATGGCAGCTTCGGAGATCACAGTGCTGGAGCGATTCAGGCAGATCCGCAAGAGGTCCAGCGAGAGACGGAGGCCTTGCAGAAGGTCGTGATGCAGACATCAAGGCAAGTAAGATTGCGCGCCTCTGCGTGCTTCTCTGGATGAGGACTCGAAACTCGCACACCCTCAATCCCCTGCTGTAAACAAAAGACTGCATGCTAATTCGTTCTATGCAGCCATCTCGTCGATATATTTGCCATGGTACCTCAAAATAATGTCCCACCGCCTGCAACCACCACCTTCCCCATCCAAGATGCCAGACTCTTACGGTACCAAGACGTGCTGGCAAAGATTTCTACACCCGATACATCATCCAAGCCCAATCAATACCTGGCCGAGAGTACACCAGCACCCTCAGAAGGATGGATCTCCGACGACGAAGACCTCGAAGAATTGCAAAGCCACAAGCTCGTCAAATCAGATGGCATAGGACCTCTCCTGGGAGGTTTCGCAGATGCAGAGACCTCCATGGAATAGACAAGGGCTTCAGGCTTGCTGGCATATTGTCGTTCCACGGCGTCGGGCGTTCCATGGTCGTTACAATACCCCCCTCATGCGTACACCCAAAATCCGCCGCACCGGTTTAGGACAAGAGATGGATATTGGCTTTTGAGTGGACCAGCTAAGCGTACTTGCCTATGCGTTGTATCATTCCAGCATTTCCTTTGTCAAGAGCGCCTGTTCACTGGCTGCAATTTTATTTTGCAGAGCCTATCAAATTGCTCTCTTGCTCTGCAGTCAGGCTGCGAGGAAGGTCCATTAAGGAAAAGCCACGTTCTACGAATTACACTTCATCATAGTCTCCTGAGTCCCGTCTCATAAAGACCCGGCCCTTTCCCAAATCACTTCCCAATGCATTTCTCCTTTCTTCCTACCAAGTCTTTGTCAGCCTGGGATAAAAGGTGCGGTGAGCAAAAGTACAGTTGTAAGGTGTATATTTGATCATGGCTAATTTGGGAATCAGGCGCTTAGCCGCATTCACATCTCAACACACCACATCATCAACATCAACATCACATCAAAGGCTTCCATCCGAGTCATCGCATCGGCACCCTCTGCAATGCTGCCACCCAGGAGTCGGAATGCCAACTCGAACTCACTCGCTGCGACGACAATCTCCCGAACCGCTCGGCTCAGTAGCTAAGCGCCCGGCAATTGCTTAACTGATAGGCCGATGAGGGGATGTCACGAAGTGGATGGGAACACTGAAGAGATTTGAGGCCGTGTCGTCGTTACAGACTATGACTACCTAGGAAAGACACCGTATCATCATCCATACCCTTCTCAAAGGACCCAAGCACCACCCAAGCACCACTCAGCATTGTCAGTTTTGCCCGAGATCGTCAATAACCAAGGAAACAAAGAACAAATCATGTTAACTACACCAACGCGAAGCTTGAACAATTTCCCTTTCGCCATTACGTTTCTGTCTACTTCCTGGTTCGAGATCAGCCCTCGGCGAAGAAGTGGGAGTGATGCCAAAGCTTACCGTGAAGTTATCTCTCACGTCGACTTCCCCCGATGTTGTGTGTCTGGGATGAACGCTTGCTGTTGAGCTCCCAGATTTCGCGCTCCAACTCGGCGATTGCGTTTTGAGACGCATCAATGGAGGCGCGGCGATTTCCCTCTGCTCTCCACCTCTTGATCCTGTCTTCCTCCTTGGCAATGCGACCATACTTTGTTTGGATCTTGACGCAGTACTTGCAATGCTCTTGCACATGGTATGACTCGAAGACCATCTTCATGCCGCAAGTCTCACCCGTGCGGTATTCCTTGCTGCAGTGAGCCTTGAAATTGCCCCATTTCCAGTCTCCGCAGGTGTTGACAATCTGTTCATAGAAGCACATGGTGATTGAGGCTGCGAGTGTGGCGAGTCAGCTTCAGAACCAATCAATTCTCCAACTTCAATCACAGTACAGGCTTTTTGGAAACTTACTGGCTTTGGAAGGTTGAAGTTGATTGGTGATAGGTAGTTGGGACTTGGGACTGAGTGTCCTGTATGATGATCTTGAAGATATGGTATGGTCGAAGTGTTTGAGAAGATAGGATGAGTAGAAGAGATGAATGGTTGAGGAATGTTCGTTGCTGATGTTGAGCAGGAGAGAAGTGAGGGAGATGACGGCTATTTATCCCCAAGATCTATGGACTGGTATCGAGGGTCATCGACCGTCAACATCGAATCTCGAGCAAGCAACTCCACATCGACTCTTTCCAACCATCCCCGCTTCTCAATCGACGCGAGAGACAACGAACATCTGCGAGCTAGCTCACTATGAACCTAGCAAGAGACTGCAGATACGCCGACACAACAACCATTACGACTTCTACCCCCTATCAGCATTCACCTTGTCCTCATCCTCGCCTTTCGTCCGCTTCAATCATGCCGTGTTTGACTGGGGATCAACCACCGTGGTCATGTTGGAACAATCCAAAGGGGATGTGATAGGGTCTGGATTTCTGCCAGCTCATTCATGTTGCGGGCAGATGAGAATGGCTGCATGGCTTCGCACATGCAGACCTCGAAGCTATAATCACGATATAGGTTCTATAATGCATGGTCTGGATGTGTTCTCGGTCCGCCACTGTTGTGTCCATCCAACAATGGTTGAAGGGGTTTGCTTTTGCGGACCTTCCTGGTTCAAATCAAGCACGGGACGGTCGAACGCACCAAGAGAGGAGGCCCCAGCCATTCTCATGTGGATTGTATCACACAATGGCAAGAAGAAAATCCCTCAAACATCTTCGATCTACCCAACCGGAATGAGAAGAGGTGGGCCGTCGTTGCCGTGTTGTCAACACTGCCGGCGGCACCGTGGCCATATTCTGTCTCGAGGAATATCAAATCTCTTGACAGCCTCTATATCCTTGGTGTTGGATGAAGAACGGGGCGAATGGGGCGGACCTTTTGGCCAACGACGGTATTACCAGTCAATTGCCACGACGGCTATGACCAACGTCTATCAAGTCCTAGCCATGGCGATTGGCATGAAGGCACCTTTCATGGACTGTCAGACAGGTGATCGCCAACAACGGTGGGAAAATGGATCATATTTTTGCAGCCGGAGCCCCCGCATGCACTCATTCAAGAATGTCCAAAACTCAAGCCGGACTCATGTCCTGGTGCCTCCCGCCATTACAACAAGGATCCAGCTGATGTGTTGTCAATCATGGCTTCAGGCAAGATTACCTTCAACCTTCATCAATGTGCATGGACCGACACGAGCTGGCTGCTGGATGGGTTCTTTTGCAGATCTTCTGAACCACGTCGCCACTCGGGAGACTCTTTCACTAGGACGCAATCAAACTTTCGCCTAAGGGTAGAAAGCTTTCCATGCCAGTAAGGAGCAGTTACGTGGCATAATCGATTTGGTTCCCTTCCTTCACAGCTTACTCGCGCTGTTTTGAGGCTTGCCCGCACTCCACTTTGGCTGGGTACACACAGGGCTTCTGCATCCCAGTTCTATCATATGATAGAAATCATGTTGGCTTGAAGCAGGCAGGAGCTTGAATTGAGAGCAAATTTGCCGACTCAAACCGCGATTTTGGCCTATTCTGATGGCAAATTGGGCTTATATCGAAGGCCGGTTGATCTCCTCCGACCATCCCTATTGCTCGAGCGGAATCCTAGACCATTTTCACGACAACAACTCATGGTGGCAAAGGACATGCAGACTGCAGGCTTTATCACACTCACCGCTCTTGGTCCGACCGAATATGACGGAACCTGCATTTCGAGGCGGAGTCCTGTTAGACTCGAGAATTACGGTGACTTGGATCATGGTTTATACGGAACGGCCCCGGGCCCTCGATGAGGCCCTTTGGAGATCGAAATGAGGAGGCTGGGGTCGGAAATATGTCGAGCGAGCTACGTTGACATTGCCTGACGCAGAGAATCATATGTTGGAAGGTGCGGAAGGTGTCCTAGCCGATGTTTACATTTGGCCCCTTAATACCTGTGATATGTGATCGAGTGTTAACAAGGCCCGATCGTCGACCAAGCGTGGCTCTTGCCGATGGTCCTTCTGAACAAACTGAACAATTGATTTCTGAACGACGCTCCTGATGTCTTTGATACGAAGGTACTTCTGAACTCAACTTTGACGTCTATATTTATCGCCTGTGTTCCCCTTTTGTCGGGACACTGTTAATCATGTGTTCAAGGTACTATGTGGGATGAAGAATAGTCCCCTCTAATTCGTGGCCAATTATGTTGCCAAATACCCAGGTCCAAAGATTTAAGTTATCCTGGCTTAAAGCTGCAGCCTCACCAATGGTCAAGATGGGATGCCATTGGTGGGCTTCTCGGAAGAGGCTGTTTAAGGACATTTAGACGTCCAGCTGGCCGTTACAGGACGGTGGGCATCAACAATCCACAACAGGAGGGCGGGGAACAGTTATGATTTGGCAGCATGCACATGTGTTCTGGCCGCGGAGAGGGCCGCCGTAGCTCGAAAAGGACTGCATGCAGCGTGCAGAATAGAGTGCAGAGTGCAGGCAAAGAAGTGAGCTCCGCAGGCGAGGCGGCGAATGTACATAAGCCGGTCCTCGATACTAGGGAAAGAATTTCTGGGGCCTTTCTTCAGAAGCAGGGCTAAAAGGGACCGGGCTCGTTGGTCTGCGTTGTTCAGGGCATCATCTCGATGAGTTGGCGAAGGGCCCAGCAGTGCGGCCAGCCTCGAGTTTAGGTGTTTCCATGACCAATGGGGCGAGGTGGTCGGTTTTGAGGCTCCTGAGAGGCGGACGTGTTCTCAACGACCTCCTCCGTGTTAGGTTTGAATGGACGGTGGGGAAAAGCAGACGTGCGTGTCACAAACGGAGGCTTCGGGAGATGAATGAATTGAGCTCGGTACCGTTACATTGTGCCTGGATATTCTGCACCTGATTTCCAAAGAGCGTTCGCTGCTGGCACTTGTCGTTACGCTGGTCCACAAGCCCATGGCCGTGATCTGCTTATGCACGTGATCTTCCCGCCCCCTATTCTTAGAACTGAGACAAAACATTCAGTAGGAGATGTAAACAGAGAACCCACTGAGGCTGCGCATGTATGATAACTTTAGAAATGCAATTGAAATGGTAGGAATACGCGATGTTGATGTTTTGAGTGAGGAGGTTTCATTGTAGTTTGCTCTTCAGCAAATGTCTCAGAAGTCGTCGCGACAGGGCATCAATCACCCCGCTAAACTCGACGACTGACGACCACACCTCGTGCCTGCCATCCCATGATTCCATGACTCGCAGTCAACAACGGCCACAAACGCAATCCAACACCTCTCCAACATCAATCCTTCGATGAAATGACTCTATGAACCCTCAAATTCTCTGCAAAAATAGTCAACAAACGCAAAAACAACGAAATGGAAGCCTACGAAGGCTATCACCTCTCTCATTTCCCTTCCGAACTCCTCCTCCACATCCTCTCCTACCTCGACATTCCCGACCTCCTCACCCTCTCCCGAACCTCCCACCTCTTCCGCGCCCTCTCTCTTGACCCTCTCCTCCACGTCCTCCGTCTCCACCGCGCTTCATTCACCATCGAGCGTTCCCTCCCTCTCCGTCCTTCCCTCGCAGAATTAATGGCACATCGCATATATATTACGAGAACTACACTCGCGGCGAGAAATCTGGGCAGGAACTTGATCAAGATTAAGCTGAATAGGCAGCTGTTGAAGAGGCCGAGTGCGGAGGAGTTGGTTGAGTTGGGAGTGTTGCCGGCGGAATGTTTTAAGAGGGGTAAGGGGGGAGGGATGCTGGCACCGGGGTTGGTGGAGACGAAGAGGAAGGTTGAGAAGGAGAGGGTTAAGGATCTTTTGAGGGGGTGGGTGGAGGAGTGGAGGAGGAGAGGTGACGAGAACTTGCGAAGAAAAGGGGAAGAACCAAAGCCGGATGTTAGGAGGATGGCAAAACGGTTTGCGAGGGAGGGAAGTGCCAGTGTTGGTAGAAGTGGGGCTCCAATCTGGGGCAGAAGAGTTGATACGAAGGAGGCACCGACTAGGGCGAAGGTGCTTGGGTTGAGGAGGTTCTGGGAGAAGGTTGGGAGGGAAGGGAGTGCTGCTGCTTGATGGAGATTGGACAATTTCACAAGATGAACGATTTGACGAATATTGGGATGGAGTTATGATTCATGATGGAGTATCGTTGGTATGTTTCGTACGAGATTATGACTCATGTTGCTTTTAGGTTGGGTTGGAGGCATCTCTCCTCTGCTGCATTGGGTCTACTTGGTTACAGAGCTCTGCTGAATCAAAGTTCACCTTTTGAGCTCTTCATATGCTTTGGGTACGGGAGTCTTCCTCGTCCATCCCTGGTACCTCTTTTCCATTCTTTGCCTGTTTACAGAAGTGGCCCGTCTCCACATCGCCACTGGCAAGTGTCTGTCGCTACTCGTTGTTGACTTCTTGTATTTTAGTACTTGAGTTGTTCCATACCGTTTGAGCCTTTTCATGCTTTGTATCTTTCTTTCCCTGTGCGCTTCTCTCAAGGTCCTTGAGATAGCAGATCGTCAAACCTTTCATATCAAGTCGTCACTTTCAGAACTCAATCGACATCGAAAAAGGCGTGTTGCACATCGCCATTTCCGAACTTCTGACTGAATTTGAGGAGAGGAAACATTATAACATGTCTTGGCTTTTGAAGTTGTAGTAGATACTGGCTCTTTTGTTGCACATCGCATCTTCACCACAGAAGCACCTAAAGCGGAAGGTGGGGCTATCTATTTCTGGCAAGCGCAGAGTCACGTGGAAGGACTGGACCCGACAGTTTGGGTCTGTCTACATGTCACAGACGAGGCTGATACCGTGGTTGGTCACTGAAAGACGGCTTGGGATACGCCTACCGACACGCTGTGGGTTATGCAAGCCATTTTGAAGCTTAAAAACACGACTGGCTCAGTTTCATCGATGCATGATGCATTAAATATTTAGGTCCCGTTTACATTTCCGTCTGCACGTCATCACTTTCGCCGAACTATCCTCTGCCAGGGCACAAAATTGAATATTCTCTTTTTTTTCTCATCAACACGATTTACAAGCTCACTCTTCGATTACAGTATCTCACATCATGGATCCAGCTCCAGTCAGGGCGCCGAAGCAATTTTCAGATCTTCCACAGGAAATTAGGGATGAAATCTGGAAGGCTGCCGTTAACAATATTGGGCCTCGAGTTATCGCATTGCAACAATCTCATTGGTGGAACAAAACCGCAAGGATTCCGGCGCTGCTCCACGCATGTCGGGACTCGCGGGCTGTGGCGCTCAAACGATATAAATTGATCACTACCGAAAAGGAACTTGAAAAGCAGCCCGAAGACCAAGAACGAGTAGTTGATATGCGGAATTTCCTTCGGGACGAAAGTCCAGCAGCAAACCTCAATTGTTATGTGGACTACGATAAGGACATCTTCATGATCTCCGACGCAAGAGTATCCCACCACAGCCCGGACATTGCTATCCACCAACCTACTTTCCAAAGGCTTCTCAGACCTGCCAAGAGACTCTTAACCATAAATTCTCTATTTTCCGGGTATTGTCCTCACCGAAACCATTCATGCGAATACTCAAATTTCTGGGCAGAAACCCGGGAATATACCGAAGGCGGAAACTCCAAGGAAGTCTTCGCCATCCAAATCCACAAGAAACGCGAGGTATCTGCGAGAGACGAGCTTTCGGAATTTATTCTCCTTGAGGACTTTGTGGGGGCAATGAACCGGCATAGGAAGGGTTGGACGAGGAAGTGTAAGGCCGTGAGCTTCTTAGACTGGCATAAGAAAGATGACAAATGCTTTGATTCTTGCAAGCAGGAGTTCAGCGATAACTACCCTGCTATTCAGGTCCTGGACTTTAAGAAATATCAGGACTCCAGGCTTCTGTGACCGAGGGAGCTGAAAGCAGCGAGGATGATCGGTCCGATTGAGGAGGTGAATGGTGATGGAATGTTGACAACGTTTCTATCTTTCAGCCTTGGAACAAACGAGTTGGCATGCTACAAAGCGCCACGAACGTGGCAACTACCGTCCTTGCCAGATTGAGGGATTGCTGAAAGAGTTTAGGCAAGACTGGGAGGTGGAGACAGGCACAAATTGGTAGTGGAAGCGAAGTGTAGTTTTGTAGAATGATATTTGAGTTGGTTTCCTCGAATCGCGACTTATGACAACTGTTAGTACGATGTGTACCAGCAACAAGCTTCCCAACAATTACTATTCTCGTTATTACATCTGAACCTACTACTTAGTGACCTTCGATTTGGTGACCTTTCTCAGTCTTGATAATCTACGCCCAACGTGAAAGACATCTACTGCTTTGTTCTATTCCTGTCATCACCTTGTGTCCTATTTAGGGGCACGGTTGTGAGTCATTATTCTGCCATTGATTTCTCTCTTCCACATTCTCTGCATCATCGATTATTTCCAAGTCATGATTATCAAGTATAATATTCTACTTACCTACGGTGTAATTTCACATGTGTCATCATGTGGCAGGGCTTGTGGCTTGCTCAGGACTGTGGCTGACGCGAGGCTAAGCTGCACCATGCGAGGCCTTGGGCTGTCAGCGAGCAGACATCAAATCAGCGCCAACGTCGAATGCCTACAAGTAGAATTCGAAATCGCCTTCAGTTCCGAACACTCAATAATTTTTGATTTTGCTCTAGATTTCAATATGCCCTAGTACAATTATGGTTAAGAGATGCATTAGATTTCTTCTTCGGTTCTAGGGTGTCGCTCTATCCCTTACACTGCGACGCAGCGCACACCTGCGGATGCCTAAGGCATCCATATAAGCGAGCCACTTATATCATCAGGATTTTGTATGGAGAGGGGGTTAAAGTCAACGTTTTTGGTGATATCTATCAAAGCAGTCTCTATTCTTACACAAAGCAACGTTGCACTGCCTATAGCCCCAATAGGAAGTCCTCCTCGTAGATTCTCTTCTTTTGTTGGCTACTATTTCGACCAAAGCAGTCCTTTTTGGAGGATTATCCCCGTACCTCCCCCCTTTGCATGCCACACAATCCTTCCTAGTAGGCAGTCTGCAGTGCTCATGCCTATGCACCGGTACTTCGAAAGCCTCTCCATTCATATGTCTGAATGTAATTAATTAAATTAAAGTTTATATTAAAATAAAAAGATAATATATAAAATATTGAGATTAGTTTTAAATTTTTTCGAGAGATTTTTTTTATCGAAAAATAGCTAATTTATGCGCGAATCAATAGAATCAATTAGATCTCAAACCAAACGGAAAATGGTGGAGTTATATGGACTTTTGTAAGTTAAAATTATGATGGGGTGCGGGGTAC
>FJOG01000015.1:196004-218251 GCA_900073065.1 Phialocephala subalpina | reverse complement strand
AAAAAAAAGGGGGGGGGCGTCAGACTTATGACTTGGCACTGTAGCGTGCTCGCGGAGGTCGTTGGGCCGTGCTGCCACTTGAGGCCATGGTGTCGCCATGCTGCTTGTGTCGCACTGGGCAATGCGCACAAGTTCAGGCTTCTCAGCTGGCCGAAAGGAGGGCTGCTAGATGTGGTTTCGTTGCTCAATTCCAAAACTTCGTTCTCGCTGTTTGTGATGTTTTTGGTGTTGGAGCTCTCCTACTTCTCACACAAGCAGTTTACATCACGTGTAACAGAGCCGCATCTTCCCGTCCGTCCTTCGAGACGACGCTTGCATCTCGAACATGACTTCCATTCTAATCCCCAGCTCCGACCGTCGTGATTCGACACAGTGGAGATACTGGTTGCATCCATGAAGCAGTCATCCCATGACGGTTCACAGCCAATTGACAGATCAATGTAGCCTTATTTCTGCCTGGATGTGTTGCCAAGATCTTGACGCGTATAGATCTTCGAAGCTGCATACCGAGTATACTGCACATCGTCTGGCAAGCTGAATGGTTTCAGCTGACGCCTGTTATTCCAGGGGACATCCGATGTTATAATGACTGACTCGCGATACCGAGCCAATGAATTGAGATTGAATCGGTTGATACTTATCGGGCTTTGAAGGAGTCGAGAACTGTTGCCGCAGTCTCGGTTTGCCTTGAAGTCTTGAAGCTTAATTTGATAGTCCCATGATTCACCGCCTCCATCCCTCCAGTCAGCGCCTCCTGCAACGCCCAGAGATCAGCAACCGTTTTCCCGTTTCAAGCTCGATCTCCGCATTACGGCACTCAATTCCACAAATACATTTCTGGGCGATCAACTCGTTCGCCCCGAATGTCTTCTTGCCCCTTCAACTAAGTCTCTTCGCATTTCAAGGTTCAAAGGAAATTCTCACATACAGTGTTGTCTCTAGCAGTTACGTCTTTAGCTTATTAGTGAACAGGTCTTGCGCATTCTCTGTACCTCACAGCCACATTCTGGTGCAACTCGCAGTCATGGTATACAACTCTCTGCATGTAGATCGCGGGAGATGGTGTGGTTACACAAAAGAGCATTGGACCAGAAGCTTCCTAATTGACTACCAACAGTATATATAGCCTTGTCAGATGGCAAGAGGTCTCCAGGCTTAATAGGTGGGCAGGAGCTACTCGGTAAAGCGGGGCTGCCACTCAAGAGCCTGTTGCATGCATTGCCAATGTTGATGATGGTGGTGGCATTCAAAATGATGTGGCTTACTGACGATCCAAATTCAGCCGCAGTGCACTTCGCCCTGTCTCAGCTTCCATAAATGTTCTCCTTCTCCATAAGGCTGGATTTTTCTTTCCGGGCGTTAATGTTTCTCGTTTTTACAATTATTTGGCTGTCTTACTTTGCCGCTGTTCTCTTTTGAAAAGCTCTCTCTCAATTGTTACTGCTGATTCGATTATTACTTCGTGTAAATGGCATCTTCTTTCTGCCTTGAGAACTTGGGTCTTCATTTTTGAAATGCCTTGTTCATATAACTGCACCGGAGGACCACCAGATCCCCACAATGTAAAGCCATACGACGATATTTCAGGCATAGGTGTATGTCACCCATCTAATTTCCCAGCGCGTCCTTAGGTAGCCGATGATGACCGAAAGGTTGTTCTTGGTGTTATGGTAACTGCTTATCTTGCGGTTGCCATCATAGTTGGCCACTATGTGTTGGCATTCCAACCCGCACTCGACCCATTTCGAGGAGATGGCAACGAAGCAAAAAGAGGCAAGATGAAGAGTAATCCTCTCGACGTCTTTTTCCTGAGTTGGCGTGTTGTGGGAAAAGAGGGGCAGCAGCGACCAGTGATCGATGTGAGGAGGGAAAGGAGACGAGCACGGGTGGAGGCTGCATTCGAAAAGGTCAACGATGGCAAGCGGTCTCTGAAATATCTGATTGCTAACGTCTTAATAGTGTGCATTGAGTATGAGCGACCTACAAATCGTGACCGGTATTGCGATCCTTGTCAGTGGGTACTGGTCTCTACATTACGGGTTGTCAATCTACCACTGGCAAATCCTTACCTATCTGGCATGGTTCTCTAGCATCACTCATTTGTCTATTTTAACTTTTCTGCGACGATTCTTATTCACCCATCGTGGGGAGCGCATCTGGAGGCTGGTGGCTATGTTCTCGTTCTTGTGCATGTTGGTCACAGCAATCGTACCCACCGCGGGGTTTGAATGGGATGAAAACGAAATGTCCCTGAAATATCCTGGCGAATATGCTATATGCCATTTTAACCATGCTCCCAGTCACAGCTGCGGGTCCTATAGCTCTATGATCGTTTCTATCCTACTGCTTCTATTTAGCTTTGGGACTCGTGTTGTAAAGCTCCACGAAGTACTTTCGAGATTCGCCAAACGCCGCATTCGGGATCTTGTTGGCAGATGGTACAAAGCCATGCTTCGATGGTTATATACTTTCTCAAATGGTGCGCAACACTCGAACAACCTGAAGCGGTCGCTGCTGTTTCGTCCAGCCCTCAGCATATTCTTAGTCGCCCGGCTTTGGACGGATTTATATTCCTCCATGCTATCCGAGGTAATTCCAATTCCAATCAATTATCCGCATCGAATTCATGTCCAATAACCTAGTACTGATACTTAAGCAGGTCTACTGGCTCATTATCTCTATTATCTGGGGCAGTCTTCACCTTCTCCGTGCTCGTGGAACCCCAGAAAGTGGTGATAAAGAGTGGGGATTCGGGCAGATTATGCCAATGATATCCTTAGCTGCACCACTCATAGCAGTGTCTGGGTATTTCCTATCAGGTCAGTCTGTTGGAGAAATCCTATAGAAGTTCCGCTATTTATCAACTTTTTAGAAGACAAACTTAAACCGGAAGATCCAACTCCTGTACCAAGCGACAGAGCTTCTAGGCTTTCTCAAAATGACGATGAGAATGAAGGTGGTACTGAGCTTCAGACACCCGGACTCAATCGAGACTTTTACAACAATGTGGGGTGGTTTCGATTTGGTGTCATACCTTTGACTCTATCCCTCGTCCTTTTATTGACCAACTATATCCTGTTATCTGTGGCCAAGGGCAGCGACGCCATACTATCGTTTACTGACATTTCTTGGTGGATACTATTTTTCCTGCCATTTCTGCCATGTTTCTACGTCTTGACTTGCCTGACGTTCGAAGACATGAATTCGTATCCAGAAAAGTGGTGGTGGAAAATAATGTTCCATTCTCTTTTAATGTTTGTTTTGTTTGGTTGGGCCACCATTTTCATGGTGCTGTGGTTCCAACCGAAATTGACGCCCAACAACATTTTTCTAGCTGACAAATATGCTAGCATTCTCATGTACGGTTCGTTTGCTTTAGGGGTTTATATCTTGTCTTCGCTTACAATCTGTATTATCGGTATCAAAGGCAACCCTAGACGGGAGTCTGACACAGCCGTGGTCAATTTATTACCAATCACAGCAAGTCAAGACGTTTGAGTCAAATACAAGGCTGAAACCGTTCATTTCAAGCTCTTCTACAAGTTCATTATCAACCACAGTCAGTACAAGAAGCGCATTAGGCCTACTTTACCTTTATTTCGTGGTCACTTCCCAATTTAAAAGGTATGCTTCGGAATGTTGGCTGATATGATAGGACGTGGATCATCTGCGGAATTGCCATAAGACATGCGATGACTCTTGGCCTTCATGTTAGAAGCGAAGCCAGATTTTTGTCCGAACGCAAAAGAGAGCATTGTGTTCGAATTTGGTGGTCATTATATTCTCTAGAATGTCTTTTGAATGAACTTACAGGGAGACCTAGTTGCATTTCTGATCGGGATAACAGTCAACCACTTCCTCTAAATGTCGATCAAGATGCAATTCCGGATGAAGAATCACGGCCCGACCCCGGTGTGGGTATTCAATCTTCGTTCCCTTCTAGTCGTCGTGGATCCAGATGTTCCAAAGGTATTTAGGGCATTTGGGGTTGTATTTCACGTTTACTGACTATAAAAGGACGGCTATCGGCCACCTATCAAAAGCCAATTGGATTCTCAACTCGGTCTTTAGCATACACCTTTCCAGCTCTTTCCCTCCCTGTCACCACATCCACCTACTTCACTTATCAGGTTGAACTTTCTATCATCTCTCATGAGATAGTCACCCAATTATATTGCGCAGCGACCATTAAAGAGAAATGGTCGGATATGCAAGACAAGATCCGAAGAATCGACCAACGCCTCCTCACCTGGTGTGATTACCTGCCTCCTGATTCCGATATTACAGTCGACAAATGGACAGCACCAGAAATGACTGATCCTCATATTCCACAGCGCTTAGGTGTTTGCAGTACGAGGCAGGCCTTCTGATCAGGGCTTGATTCGTGACTGGACGTACGAGGAAATGGAAGTGCGTTACGCCAAGCTGTGCCCCAAGCCCAGTCAAATCTTCCTAATCGCTGGCGTTGGTTGGAATATGAGAAGGCGCACCAAGAAGCTTGGAAATCGCAAAGATTTCGTTGAGATAATGGACAAGTATGGGAGTGGTTGGCTCGGGGAATGTAATCATGGCATTTGGCATCACCATGAGAAGAGGTGTTCGCATACCTGTAGTACATTTGGGAAGCTGGAAATTCAGGTATTTGACTATCGACAATATTTGAAATATGAGATTAAGGGTAGGAAGTAGAATGTAATCAGTGTTTAGTGGCGTCCAGATTGCATGATTGCGCAACACGGTGACTTCTCTGTGATTATCCAGCACCATGGTCCATTTTGATGAAGCGAACATCGATTCGACGCCCGTTCAGTCCTCCCCAAACCCACGAGAAATCATAACTTCAAGTACTTGACTTGTTTGACTCTTTATGCGTGCTTACGTTCAAGATGGGTAAGGGTATTAGGTTTGGAATTCCCGGTTTATTAGACTCGCTTGGACATTGGGGACGGCGCGTCGATTTAGTAACCTTTCATCCGATTTCATCATCACGGTTAAGAATAGTCATTTCTCATACGGAATTGCGCCGAAAAAGTCCCTGCTACGCTAGGAGATTGAAAGTCTTGAAATAATCTCCCTACATGGGAGTACTAGAATCTTCCTAGCACTTGTAAAAGTTGGATCTCGTTAGTTAGCTTCCGTTAGCTTGACTTATCAACATTCCACTCCACTCCGAACACTGACCTATGATCGCAAGACTTTCAAACAACCTGAAACCCAGCTCAAATTTGTTGAGAGTGATCTAAAT
This sequence comes from Phialocephala subalpina, assembly GCA_900073065.1. Taxonomy (NCBI): domain Eukaryota; kingdom Fungi; phylum Ascomycota; class Leotiomycetes; order Helotiales; family Mollisiaceae; genus Phialocephala; species Phialocephala subalpina. The sequence goes on along the minus strand of FJOG01000015.1, from coordinate 213,006 downwards.
AACATTTCACCTTCGCCCAACGCGATTCCAATTTATGACTTTCTCCAAATGATGGACAAGTATGGAATGGCTAGGATGAGCAAAGGTAATAAGGATTATTGGCATAGTCGGGATAGTAAATGCTCGAAAAAGTGCCGCAGCTTTGGAAAGCTAACCATTAGAGGGATTCTTTCTCAGAGCTATCTTGAGGCGAAAGTCAATTGGAAGCCATGAGAGGAAAGGTGCAATAAGCAGCGATGGCATAACATAGGAATACGATGTCCCAAAACTGTGGGACATTTGAGAATCTATTCATCCAGGGGTTGAGTTTCAAGCAATGTCTGGATCTTGGGGTTGAAATATTGGATGATTTCATATGCATTGCTAGAGAGTACTCGTGGCAAATGGTAACTGTAGGATTTGGCTGCCAGATAACTCAAGTGTATCGCGATTCGGATCCACTTCCATCTTAGGGTTCCTTCTAGCTCATTTTCGAACTCTGGGTACCAAATGGCGTGCTCAAATCCTTCCCGCCTAGGTACCAATGAGGCTTAGCGTTTGTCTCACAGTTTTTAGCGCATATACAACGTCTTGGGCACATTTCGCACAGCATTTTTAAAATTACTGTTATTCAAATTTCAAATACCGCGAGAAGATTCTTGACAATATGCGTCTTCAGTCTGCTAAGAAATTTTTTCGAAAGTCGTCGGCATCGGAATTTGGGAAGTTCTCAGAGTTTCCGTCTGAAATTAAGCTTCTTATCTGGGAGTTTGCCGTTGCTAGCAATGAGCCCTAGATGATTGAGATTAGACTTAATGAGGACGGCAAGTTTCGAAGTAAAGTACCTCCTTTACCTCACACTTGTTCTGACGCGCGAACTGCAGCACTCAAGCGATACGAACGAATATATAACTAGAAAGAGAAACGTAAACAGATCAATGCTGGGGGATTCCATGGCAATTACTAGGGGAAATTGCCAAAAGGGGGATGTTTTGTCGACTACGGACTTCGGCGGGGTTAACGTTTAATTAGTAATACTTAAGCACTTTTTCTCGATATATTTATCGATTAAACGTCAAATTTGCGATATAAATTGGCGATATTGATTGATACTTCGGTAATATCGCTTGTATCGTAGATATCGAGGATAGGTGCCTTCTTCTTAGGCTATATGCTAGGAGGGAGAGTTAGTATATTCTCGTCCGAGGCGGTAGGTATTGCAAGAGCACTTTAGGGTAGGGTAGAATGGATCAGAGAAAGTTGCATTCTACAAAAGCTCAGAATCAGAGTTTTTTCTTCTGAAACTAGCGCCAAAGATCACGTGCTTGATAGACATTTTGATAGCAGGAGCACGATTTCGCTTTAGGGAGGTTTAAAGGCGCTCTCGGGGTTATATCTCTCTTTTAGGAAGACTAGAGAACGTTATTTGAGGTTATCGAAATATATTGGATTCGTAGAGAGTAGATATTAACGATTTTGATGATATTAGTGATAATCTGATGTAGCAATGATTTCACAAAGTAAGAGTGCGGGATATAACCTTACTTCGCTTAATCCTAAACCTAGAGATCTGATTGGCTTCGGCCTGGATTTACATTTTTACGGCCATATGATCCGATTAATTAGTTATTTACTTAAGCATCGACCCAAAACTAAGTAAATCAATTATTAGGGTCTCTAAGATTAATTAACCTAATCAAGCTGGTCACGGTACGGGTCGATAATATCGCGCCGGAGTCTGGTCGACTATGAAACAGACATATTTGCTTGCGATTCGATCCTTCTAATCCTACTTGATATATTTCGACGTTAACATTGGATCTACGACCAGACTCTTTCAGCCCATCAAGAGACTAATAGTGTCCTTGAATATCACTGGCTCTGGCTAATGGGATAATAGTGGTTATGACCATGTAACAAGGGGTACGCTCAAGATTTGTCCTCGAGTTGAAGAGATTTTTACCGTTACTAATACCGATCTCAACGCCTCCCTATCTAATGGCCTGCGACGAAGGCATGACTTTCGATGGCCCCAGGTATTCCAGATGATGGACAAATACTCGATAGGGGGAGTGAAACGCTGCAACGTACACCGATGGCACCCAGAGCATACGAGATGCTCCAATGTCTGCCAGAAATTTGGTCGAATTACAATCCAATGCATGGAGTTTGGGTTCTACAGGTTGCAAGAACTAAGGGCATATAATCGCTTTCGAAGAGCTTGCTAGAAGCTGGATATCAGAGGCGAAAGATTGAAAAGACAGATTGATGGTAATGATCGCGCGTTTAGCTTCCATCAGTGGCTCATGGCTTGAGGGCCAAAGCATCGACTCGACTCATGGAATATATCGAAAGACGATGGGGGATCCTTCAAGGATGGCGTGGAAATGCTTCAAGGCCCACGCGTAGCTTCCGGCTTGCATCTTTAGTTGGCTTCGACACCATGTGCGTCCCTCATATGCCTTCGCCAGTTGTCCTTTCGTGGGAAGCCCTTTCCTCCGGACGCTCGAGAATGCTTGCAAGTAGCTTCCAAACAAAACCAGACCTTTGCCATTTGGTGTACCTGATTGACATGGCGATCAACATCTCTCGTTGTCCCAAAGCTTCTTTGACAATGTGGACAAGTCTCTGGTTTGTCGTGGTATCTTCGATGTCGGCTATCAAGGGGTCAGATGGTGGGGTAACTTTGAGGGGCAAGGGAGCATACTTGTATTCGGCTCGTGTGCGGAAAGTGTTGTTGCAGCATGTGAGTGCTGGAGGTTGCGTAAAGGTGGCTGAAGGGAGTGTGGGCTGTTCTTCGTTGGGTATAGACGACTGTGGTGGTTCTCGGATTGACATTGGCAAGGGAAACTGAGGAGCAGGCAAGAGGGACGATGAAGGGGAGGCTAGCATTCTATTAGACGTATACTTCTGCTGTGAAGACTTTTTCAGTACCTTCTGATACCCTACGTGGAGGCTCAGTGACTAGCTCGGTCGCTGTAAGGTTCTGCTCTGATCTTAGGATATCTCTTCCGATTGCCCATCCTTGGTAACCTTGACTTGCTACATACTCAAGATCTCGCTCAGCCTGGGTGGGAGTCCATAGTTGATTTGGCCTGAAGCTTGCTCTAGGGGATGATTGGGGCCCGAAGCTTGATCCAGTAAACTCGGATCCTTCTTCAGCAAGCTCGTGTGGGCTGTAGCTAGCAGACGCCCTCCGGCGGGATCGAATGCAGCAGCATAACCAAAGAAACATGAAAAGGAGGAAACCAAAGACAGAACACAACACGACGACGGTTATGGTTGCTCTATGGCTTAATCCGGAACTTCGGGGATACAGTGGATGGAAAGCATTATTAGCAAAGCTGGAAATCGCATTGCCATCAGACGACATCTCGTAAATAAGGCTAGGTGAAACGCCTGCTAAGCGTTGCTAAGTTGATGCTCCTAGGTCAAAAAAGACTCCTCTTCAGGTCGGACTGGCTTCATTCGAATCTCAAGCAGAACTGCTATCGATCGAAGCCGTTCTTGAGAAGCGGTGGGGTGATGGCGAGCCTCGCGGATAAGACGTCTTCATCCCGCACCCCGTGACGTGAGGCCTCATTTTACGCCACAAGACATGGGGTGCGACGCCACTTCCACGTAGGGTAAATCTTAGAAGGGATACTGGAAACCATGAACAAATACTTGCCTTTCTTACCCTTAGTATCAACGAAGATATCCTAGAAGAGCAATTCTATTAGTGTAGTATTTCGTCGAAGTTTTTTCGAAGGCGAATGTCCATGATTAGTGTTGTTGAAGTGAGGAATAGGGGCTTGATCGCTAAGGGTTTGAAGCCTGAGGCCCCAGATGCTGATGTGCGAGTCCTAACTTTCAAGGCTAAGCATGCGACATTTTCTCCCTCGTCTTCAATCCCAGTTTCCACCTTTTATGAAAACGAACTTCGAAATTGCCTTGAGAAAATTGAAAGGCTTCTTGGCCACCCTCACTCTCTTCTGGTTGTGAGCACTTGTCTCTCAGGAAAATGCTGCCTCAGTCCATCAAGCGCGAAACCGACAGCTTCCTGGCTCGCGAAAGTCAGGGGCTGGACATCCTTTGGTCGTCCTCTCGATAGCTGCCATCACCTGAACGATATCAAACACCTTCAAATCATCGCCAAGGCTGCAAATGAAAGGCTGAACGATCAGTACATTTCCTCCGACGTGTTCAACGCGTTCAAGTCGCGTCGCGTTGTCGTTCCCAGCCTCGCGATTTTTGACGTTCTCGCTTGCCAATCAGAATCGTTCCCCCTTTCGCGATGAAACGTCAACCGAGAAATCAGGACCAGTGGCCCATCACGTGTTTTTGGTATTTGTAAACAGGTTGAAGAGTCATCGACGCGCTCTGTAGTGATGTTACATTGTGATAAAAGAGTGCGAGGTTGCTCAAGTGAGACCTGGAACTCAAACTTCTGTTATCGACATTTGCGACATGCGCTGCTTTCGATTCTTTTTCATATTGTTTTGCAGCCTTCATCAACTTGAAATCTGCAACATTTTGGCGTCCGATCCATTCTCACGTTCATTGTAGCTACTACTATTATCTTCATACGCTCCTTGAACGCGGTCTGGAAAGTCACGTGGAATTGTTGTCATTTGACCACCCAGGGTTCACTCCACTACGAGGTCATCCGTCCCACTCATGCTGCAACGACAACACAGCTCGTCCATACACCCTCATCGACACATCGAATTCTCGGATATCTTCCAGGTCCTCCACTTGACGTGGACAGCTAAGAAGAGCAAGAGGAAGGCGGCGTACATAAAACTACTTCCCATCCACTCTCCGGAATCGTCCAGATTTGTACGTCCATACTGGCATCTTCTCATAAATCTTTCTACAACTTTTGGCGCTTTTTTGTCCTTGGTTTGCTTCACGCGAGCCTTTTTTGCCTCATCTCGTCCATCATTCACCCATCCTTTCATTCTTCACCCGACCTGATATACTTTCCTCACCAAACGCTCACTAACACAACCAAGTCATCATCAAACATGTCTCTCATTTCATCATCAACAACAACTACCACCCCCCTTTTCTCTCCAAAACACCGACGCTTCTTAACATCCCACCCGAACTCCTTCTCCAAATCCTCGCCCACCTGCCTAACTCATCCTCCTTTTACGCCCTCTCCCAAACATCCAAAGTCCTCAATACATTCCTCCACACCCACGCCGCAACCCTAACAAACTCCCTCATCCTCACCCACCACACTCACACCTCATCTATACTACATGCCCAACACACTCCCAACTCATCCGGTTTCCTCGTCCCAACCCACCCTCTCGTCCTCGCCGAAGAACGACGCATACAACGCGACAAGATCCTAGCTTCAGGATGTCATTGCCTACCATGTCGACTTATGCTACACACTGGCACATCGTCGACTTCCAATCTGTCGCTTGACTCGAGCTCGAGCTCTGAGCAAGAGGGACTAATCAGTACTTGTTTGCCAATCCCTGCGAGCTTGATGGGTGTCAGCGAGTGTCGGGCCAAGACGGCATTGGAAAGCACGGTTAAGTTGACGGAGGCTGGACCACAGTTCCTCGTCTTCTTGGAGCGATATGGGTGGCAGGTTGAGACTAGGTGGGCCGTGTTCTTAAAGCATCAACAAGATACTGGTACTATCAAGGAGGGGGAAGAAGACGAGCAGGAAGACACTGCGGAGGAGGTAGATGAAGAGGATGGTGAAGTCAAGATGGGAGGGAAGGAGGAAGAGAGAATTGTATTTGAGTTCATGATCGGCAACTACTGTGTGAAGAAGTTTCTGGAGGATGCTGAGAGAGACTTGACAAGTTTCAAGTCTCTGGCTGCTTTCCCGTCGACGCCTGCTATTAAGGTAAAGGAGAAGTTCAAGGTCAAGGTCAAAGAAAGGTTTCGTCGGAAGGAGAAAGTGGAGAAGAAGAAGGAAGTGACGGAAGCAGTACCTGCGCCGCGGAAGATGTTCGGCGAAATCGAAAAGGCTCCTACCATAGCTGTTGAAAAAGATAGCTGGGTCAAGGGTATCTTGTGGTATCATGGCTTGAGGTTCGGTGCGGAGTCTGAAGCAGTTGAACAAGATCTGGTGACAGGATCTGATGAAGTAAGTCTATCCTCATCTCATGTTGCTTGATGATGCTAACGTATGTCTAGACTGCTAAGATAAAGTCTAAGAGTAAGGGTAGAAGCTGTATGAATAGTGTGAATGTAGGCATGAAGAAGGTTGGATCAAGTATGGGACATTGGTTCAGGCGTCTTCGTTGTGGTGGAGATTTTCAATCGCTCGATGATTGACCTGCCGCCAGGTACAAGAGAAGATACAGGATTGAAGGAACACTGACATGTGCTGGCATCATGTATGTCCCTATCCTAGATTAATACGACTGATTCAACCAATCAAACTCTGTCCCAATTTGATCAAAGCATGTCATATCTGGTCGTTTGAAGAGGTGAGACTTGGCGATGCTGCTTATTCTAGTACCTTGATGAGGTGCTATCTACGGCTGCAAGAATCAAATCCATGCAGCTGCTACTTGTGTTCCAAAATGACTCCCGTCACTCAAGCCGTGCTGAGAGAACATCATCGGGCCAAAAGTATCTTCAGGTTTTCGGACCCGTCATTCTCCTCTAACTCTCCTCAATCGTTTCTGATATGCAACCACGCTCTTCTCAATGTATTTATTGCGTTCCATCCGCTGAGAGTCCGAAGTCTCGACAATCTTCGAAAAACCTCAACTTCAAGTCGTGCATCCACCATTTCTGTATAGCCATAGGAGGATCGGTTGACGCTACATGATAAACGCCGTCGAAACATCTTGTGATACTACTCATGTAGCTGACCTCTTTCTCTGTACCGGAGGTGAACAAGGCCAAGTTTTCTACTCGTGGCTCGATGTCGGAGTGGTGGAGAATTGAAATCTCTCTGAGATTGGGACATCTGCGAGCGATGCACTTGGCCAATGCATGCCACTGTGTGTTCAGAGGCGTAGTAGCCAAACCATAAATGGGTTGGAGAAGAAAAAGTGTTTGAGAGCCTCGATATTGAAGTTGAGAAGAGCGTAGAAACGAGGCTGAGGAGATAGACGAAGGTGAGGCTGTGAGGAATAGAGATCAATGTCGGTTTACTGAAATTGTTAAGTCCTTAGCCTCCGAATTTCCCGGTATTGTTATTGGAATTTTTTCTCCTCGAGCTCGTCGTAGATCTTTCTCCTCGTAACTATTAATTGTTCACCTTAACGATACTCTCACAATCGGACCCTCGCACTCAAAATCTCTTTCATTCAACTAATTTTGTATTCTTATCGAATTCTATGTAGCTTTAATACTTCTTCTACCGATTTGCGGAATAACTTTCTAGCCCCGTTTTCCTTTTATAAAACTCGTTATTAGACTTACACAGAGCCTACTTACCTTTGAAAAACTTAAGCTAATTTTCCACCTCTAGTTAAAAACCTCCTCACAATATACACGAACACTCTCAACGAACCAAGGCCGGGTACAGGGAGACCGGAATCGTTTACCGCTATCAACCTGACACAAACACATGATAGCCCGGTCAACCGTGTTCACGAAATGGACAATAGGATCTCGATCCGGTATTGAATTAGTGTAAATCACTTGATCGTACCTCTCTTGATCCTGAGCACTTCTCAGCTAGGACCAAATGTTCTGAGAGACCTCGCCTCGGAAGTCGTTTATCATCAACCATCTTTCCGCAGACATTAGGATTCAGCAATCCTCGTAGGATGTTGTTATCTCCCACAACACAGGAATGCCCCCGTTGATCCTCAGAGAAGTCAACAAAGTTGCCAATCGCAGTATAGCCGGCATCCAAAAATCACAATGTTCTTTCTTGTAGCGAGATATATCGGAAACATTGTTTGCACAATTTTTGACATCCTTGGTGTGGTATGGTCACCTTCTCTAAGAGAGTTCTTGGTGGCAGTGAGAGCAGGTAACAAGGATAGGCAGGATCGCGAGACTTGATGCGCATGCCTACTTCAAGACTCGTCCAATTACTGAGGTAATAATTTTGAAGGAAGTCCCGACTTGCCCATCTTTCCAGTGCATCCTTCCACTCCCATTCTCCCCATTCCTATCCTTTCAGGGATTTTGGCAACTTTCCACTCCAATCCGGCCAGCTAGAGACCCAGCTGTCCTCTCGAAGAACCATCCCTCTAACTCTCAGAGCTTGGGGTCTCAAGTCTGTGCCATTGTTTCTAGATAGAAGTCGCAATATTTAGGGTCTTAGGGGTTTTTTTTGTCTGTACATGAATCTCCAATCTGCTCTCCTATCTTTTCTCTCTCCTCTGCTCTCTACTCTTCATAGAAGTATACTTTCATCTTTCCACCCCAGTCTTTCCAACACCTGTCTCAACTCTCGAGCTCTTCAAGAGCCCAAATCCGGGCAGGATGGGAGAAGTAGAACGCTGGAAATCCCTCAAAGCCACCTGTGGTTTTGAAGGGTGTAAACGGAGTTGATTCTTCTAAATCTACGTGAGAAGTCCTCTTATGGAAGGAGCTTCGAACTAGCTGACAAAGAAAAGGTGATGTCACGTGCCTGATATCACAGACCCAGATCCCTGAAAGCTGGAGGTCATTTTACACGAGTGAAAAATTAACCAATGCGCAAAAGTAGGGACTCTCCGCATCAACCTCCGTAAAGTAGTACTCCTACTACTGGACGGAGACCATTTCATTTGGAAATGAGAATCATGGTACGGTAAATTCGCCCTCAGGATAACGAATTCAGTTAGGTTAATGGTCCAATGCTATCAACCGATAATCCAGATGTTATCGATCTCCGCGGGATCCAAGTCACCTGTTGCAAAGCTACCTGGCAGGTAGCGAGTGACTGCAAGTATGTATCATGTTATTGTGGCTTCGTCTACGCAAGTACATCGTAGTTCTATATCCTTACCGGGTGCGTGCGACTTTAACCTGGCTCGCCTGGTCTGGTTCGTCAAAGTGCGGCTGAGGCAGAGATCACTAAGCATGCAGCTGCTTCCATACAGACCCCTGCATCGACAACAGATACTTGAACAGGATTCGGCGCCTGGTATTGAGTGTATACAGCATTGATTGGACGCAGGTCATGTGCTGGGTCGCCTCGCAGTATTGCCAAACATCGGCACGAGCTGAACAACACAGAACACGAAATAACCTCCAACCTCGACTGCGCCCCGCGCCAAAGATATTCTGTCAGTCAATAAACCGTGTCGTGTTGAAACATCGCCGAGGGCGACCTCTCACGATCGAGCCTGCTCACTGGAATCTTTATCCGAAGACCGCCCAAGCCTCGTCTGCATATTCGGTGACTCAGGTCAATGGATCCGATCACAGCCGTCGGATTTGCGGCTAGCATCCTGACATTCATCGACTTCGGTCGTGAAATTGTGACTAGTACTCTCGAAGTTATCAAATCGGGATCTACCAAGGAGAATATCCATGTTGGCATCGTGGTAAACGACTTTCTTGCCGTGGTGAAACCCTTGAGTCAACACCCACCGGGCAAGTCCGACCACGAGAAGGCATTGAAAGAACTTGCCGCCAAGTGCAAGGATGTGTCGCAAGATCTTGTTAAGCTTCTGGAGCGAATGCAGAGAACTTCAGATGGTCCTAAATGGGAGAGTGTGAGGGTGGCACTTCGAAGTATGCAAAAGAAAGGAGAAGTGAGAGAACTGGAGTCTAAGTTGGACAAATATCGCTCTGAGATTCTGTTGCGCCTGACTCTCATCCTCAAGTAAACTCCAACACGTATCATAGGCTTACAATCTGTTGCTTACCAGCTTTCTAGTGAGGGACAGCTATCCATCCAAGTTCAGCTGAACGACTTCAGGACTCAAGTCCAGAAACAATCCTCGGATGCATTGAATCAGTTAACCGGCCTTCAACAAGATATCCTCGCAGGAGTGGAACTCGGCAGGCGGCAGAAAGCTTCAACCACTCTCCATGATAAGAATGATTCTTACACTAGCCAGGAGTCAGTGCTTGAAAATGCAGGTGAAGAAACTGAGGAAACTCGCAATGAGCAGCTTCGTCTCCTACGAGAAGTTCGGGAAAAGCTGGCGATGATCATTGAGAGCAAGCAAGAACCATTACCGGAAGTGAGAGTTCTGAAACAATTGTATGATTCATCTCTCTACAGACGCGAAGAGAGCATTGAAAAAGCAAGCGATAACACTTTTGCATGGATCCTAAAAGAAGAATCCGCAGTCACAATCCCGCTAATGGAAGATGAAAAAGCCTCAATGGGAGATGATACCTCGGCCGACAATGATGCCTCGGCAAATCATTCGCCCTCAATGGACGATGAGAATGCCTCAAAGGGAAATGGTACCTCAATGGACAAGGATGACGCCCTAACCGTCGATGATGCCTCAACGAAGGATCTTGTCGCACAGGAGGATACGGCGCCTCCCATGGTTGACCAGGCAGCAGAGACCCGCTCTGAAGCTAGATCTCGTCTTTTGACATGGCTGAGGAGTGGAAATAACGTGTTTCATATATCAGGGAAGGCTGGATCTGGGAAGTCGACGCTGATGAAGTTCCTCGCGGATCACGAGAAGACGACGCGGGAACTTGAACACTGGGCTGGGAATGAAAAGCTTGTCTTTGTTCAATTTTTCTTCTGGAGATCGGGCGCTGCCTTCCAGCGTTCATTGGAAGGTCTCTATCGCACAATTCTCTTCGAAATTCTCCTTCAACATCCTGAACTGATACGAGATGTCTTTCCGGAAGCCCACGGCGCCTTTTCAAGGAAGAGACCAGAAGAATGCATTGATGATATTTTCTTTCGTCCAAAACTTATCGAGAAAGCATTCAAAAACTTGGTCTCAATACCACGGCGCGCTGGTTATAGATTCTGCCTCTTCATTGATGGATTGGATGAGTACGGAGATGATCATGTTGATGACTGGGAACATGAAAAGCTGGCTGAGCACCTCAATGCATGGACTTCGAAAGATGGTGTCAAGATCTTGGCAAGCTCTCGGCCCCACAAACCATTCGAGCACACCTTTGCGGACCACCTACGTATCCGCCTTCATACGCTGACAAGGCCCGATATTATTCTCTTTGGTTGCAACATGTTTGAGCATCACAAGGCGTTTGAGCGCCTCGAAATTCAAGAGTGTTACAAGAAATTGGTCCAAAGAGTTGCCGATTCTGCTGAGGGTGTCTTTTTGTGGGCAGTCTTTGCTGTACGTGCTTTGCTCAACTCTGCACGATATGCTTTACCTGAGTCTTTGAAGCAACAGCTTGAAATTCTTCCTAAGGACGTCAATATGCTATATCAGAAGATGTTCGAATCAATTGATCCAGCGGAACAGATCAAAGCCTTCAAAATACTCCTCCTCGTTGCCTACGACAGGTGGCAGGTTCTCTATGCTCTCGGAATTACGTGGTTGACCGACCTAGAGAACCCCGACTTCCCGTTAAAGAGTGGCTTTGAGCCATATACCACAGAGGAAATAAAAAGGCGACAAGTTGAAGCCGAGTATCAGATTGATAGTCTCACGAAAGGGCTCGTGGAAGTCTCGAAACGGGATCATGAGAGCAGTTTTCGTAAGGCGCGTGTACAGTTCCTTCACCGCACGGTTCGAGACTTCGTTTTGCAGAGCAAAGCGATTCAGGATTACTCCGAGAAATTCCCAGAGCTCACTAAGATCGAAAGGTACGCTAGAATCCAGCTTGCAGAACTTCATTTTTCAAATTCCCACGAGAATTGGGCCTTTGACAGCTCGTTGCTATTTGATCTGTTAAGACAAGATCGACAAAGTTCAACAAGAAGCCTGCTGGATGCGTACTGGGAAGCGTTCGATCATCACAACGAGATTTTCCCGAGGTACTATACTTTCCCAGGCTACTATTGGAATATCAAACGCGAAACATACGTGAACGTTGAGAAATCCCATTCCTTCCTTCATTGGGCCGCGTACTTCAACGCCACGGACTATGTCCAAGGAAAACTGGTAGACCATCCTGAATGGATTATTCCGAACGGCGAATTGTCCGTTCTCCTTTCGGCAGCGCTCTGCCGTGAATCATGCATGGTGGCGAAACTTCTTCTGGGATCTAGTGCATCTCCTCATGGAAGAGTAAAAGTAAGGAGTGGAGGAGAAGTTACAACTTTGACGATTTGGCAAAGTTTTTGCTCCTACTTCACATCCTTCTTGATATATGGCGCAGGAAATGGAGACTCAAATATTCAGAATAAATGCAAAATATTGGAGTACTTTCTCGAAGCGGGAGTTGAACACAATTGTTGGATTCTCCTCTTTCGAGGCGATGTCCCCACACCCCAGTACGATGTCAAGGCAATCACTCCGACACATATCATCTCCCTGTATGATCTTGTTCAACAAATCAACCCACCGAATCTGAAACGACTCACCGCTTTGATGCGAGGAAAAAAGCAAGGAATCTTAAGTTCGACATGGCACTATCTCCTGGTAGCAATATCAGCTGCCAATGACGGCACTTCGGTCCGGCCCGAGGATTATGTCCCTTTCAGTCTCGATATGGACCCCAATTCACCACAATATGAACCGGAGACAGGCCCTGAGAGCACTACTTTTGGGACGGAGCTCTTAATCAGGAAAGACGAAGTTCTCGAAAGCAAACCCCCTCGATACCGGTGGATTGTTCATTCTATTCAGTTCGCGGATATAAAAGTTGATACGATAAATCTGTCTTTAAGAGTATTCTGAGTCTATAGGCTCTATCGAGGGCCAAATGTCATGTATATATAACTGCTGACTCGGAAGCCCTTCAGAAATGGATTAGAATTTATGCATTTTATTTTGCCTTATATCAATGTCAAAACATTAGAAACCTAGTATTTCATCTTGAAACTTGATATTAGTTGATAAAGAAATTAATGATAAACGTTAGAATGAATAATTATTAGTATTATAATTTGATAGGATAAACGTAATCAATTATATATAATGAGTTAAAATAGATAATTATAATAAACTCTATAATAATAATTGTAAAGGTATCGGGAATAATATATTCATCGTCCTTGTTCAAGAAAGTGGAATGTAGAAAGTCCAGGCCAGGGTGGGAGATTGGGAATGGTCTCGGGGACAGATGAAGGTTGACACTAGTTGCAATCTGCAAGCAGAGGTTCGGTGATACGAGGATAGGGAGAGCTAGAAAGAGCAAACAATAAAATAATCGAAAATGAACCTCAACCTAGTTTCGGTGTCGCGTGCTTCTGAAGGAAACCGAGGAAGTTCTGAGGTCAAAGGACACTTGGATGTACAGGGAGGGGTGTTGAACTTATATGTCCGATGAGCTGCCTCGATTGTTTGAACCAGAGCTTCAGAATATGACTGTATCAACTTATCCCAAGTTTCTGCGATGCTATCTCGTATTCGTGGCAAAGGCGCTCAAGACAATAGCTCAGATGATCCTACAACTCCCATATCACACAGATACTTCACCTCCACATGCGTATTTCACTGCTCGAAACAAAATAAAATCATGTCCATTCCACAAATTGGCCAACATCTGTTATGTAGCCTTCCTAATGTTAGCACACACTGCACCCGTCATCCTCAGTTGGTAGAATGTACCAATCGTCATCAAGAGTAAAGTCGTGCAGACCATTAGCTGCCAGCCAGCAGATTGTGGGCTTATCCTTGTTTGCTGTGATGTTCTCTTTTGATTTGCTGGAGTTGTGAAGTCCTCGCGAACGGTGGGTTCTCGAACATATTCAGGGAGACCGCTGGCTTCGAGCTCGTTTGCTGTCTCTGTCTTCTCGGCTTATGTAGGGTAGATTTCGCCGATGTCGACTTGCTTCTAGGACTTGTACCCTACGGGAGGGAATAATCTTCCCCGCTTAGATTCTCGTTGGGATGCTGAGGACGTGGGTTCGGAGGAGACGCTCGACGGATTTTGAATGGATTGCGTGCTGTATTGACGATCTAGTCTTTTCGTCAGTATCTGACCTCCATCTCTCTGTCACGTCAAACTTGCCTTCCTGGGAGTTGTTCGTTTTCTCTTCCAGCGTCCTGATTCGCCCATCAAACTCTGTGTGTATGTTCTCGAATCGTTCATCAGTGGTGCCTTCCAATGGCTCAAGCCGGTGTTCAAGTTCGCCCAGGCTGGCATTCTCGCTCTGCAACTGCTTAACAGTAGACAGAAGTGTTGACTCTGATTGTGGCTGTATCGAGGTATTCTTAGAGGTTTGCTATGGTGATTCTCTTCGGAGGTTCGAGTGCGGGAGGAATGCTAGGTGCTTGTCCTTGAGTCCTGGAGGCATGATTGCTAGCTTTCAGGCTTCACTCTGTATATTGCTGATCGAAACAACTTCACGAAGCCTTCGCTGAGGAACCTCAACGGATTGAACGGATTGAACGGATTGAACGGATTGAACGGATTGAATGGGTTGAATGAATTGAAGAGGTTGAGGTATTCCTAAGTCGCAGATTTTGTAGGCATGTTCCGACGCATGAAGGTGAGCGGGACCGAGTGGGCGAGCCCTTGAAGGCAGAACAGCAAGAGCTCGAGACCAGATCAAATGGGTTGACAAATAATCAAGGAATACTGGCAGCTCATTGGGGAAAGGGTGTCAGTATAATGCCTCCGTGTTTAAGAAGAAGAATCCCCTTCACAAGGGAAGAGGACGAGGGTAAGAGTTTCTAGGAGAGCGCATGTGTAATAAAGCATCTTGGCAAGCCTCGCCACCTAGCGTGATGGATTTAGGCGCCAACACGAAACACTTGAGTCCCTCGCCTTCAATGTGAATAGGCCTCTTGCTATTAATGGAGCCGTTTGCACAACTCTTTACAAGAAAGAGACTCGACCATGGATTCATACACCCATAACCGCAGCAAAGAAAAGCTACCACCTTTCCTTACCCAGGATGTTCAAACCATTTTTGCAATAAGAGACTTTAATTATACCTTTCCCTAAACGCTCGATATCTTTAATCTCCCACAATAATTTGCCTATACCTATATACTTAAGTATTTCTTACTTTCCTATTACCATTAAAATTTACTTGTATATCCTAATTGTTTTTAGCTTTAATATTATAGAAGGGCAATAAACGAGCGCCCAACTATAAGTTACTTCGTCTCAACCAGTGAGCTAGACTAATTCGATAGTCGTCGCGCAAAGTGATCAGCCATACGTAGAATAAACCTGTAAATGGAGTGGGCAAAGATACTGTAAAAGGGCAATAGCTCTCCTAGAGGAAAACCACCCAATCTTGCATGATTATAGTAAACTCATAGGCTTTGGCAAATACTTGACTTCGCTCTCATAATTATTCGTCATACGTAGTAAAGCCAGTAAAATGGAGTAGTAGAAGGTTGTTATTATTTCTTAGAGAGTAGAAAGCTCCTTATGTATTAGAGGATACGTAGTTAATATAAACCTTCGAAATTACTATTATAAATAAGGATTTTTGAAGTAGAATAGATCGCCTCGCTATAGTCGTCCCCCTATATATTAAACTCGTCTCGAGTCTCAAAAGAAGAAAAGAAGAGAAGTTAATTGTATATAAGTATATCGCAATAAATATTAAAACTATCTATTAATTTTTCGATCGTATTTTTTAAATTATGAATTTATAGTAACTTAAACGTATTATTATTAAAGATATCGGAAGCCTCGTATAATGTTTATTTAAACGTAGTTTCGTTTAGAATCTTTTTACTTTTCCTTTTAAAATCTAATAAAGGAGGAAGAGGAGGCAAATAAATCTCGGGCTCGTTTTTATCGTTAGAAATAACTAAATATTCTCGATCGTCTTTTATAAGCATCTTCAATTTCTCGCTTATATATTTATAGAAGGATTTATTACTAAGGAATATCTCTTTTTTTTTTTATCTCAAAATACTAAAGAGTTTACTTAATTTGTTTAATAGTTTACTCGCGTTATTAAATAGGTAAATACCGGTTCGTAAAAGTATTACTATAATCTAATTATTAAAATATCTCGAATCGAATAGTAAAGTAATCCAAAGGTTTAACGCAGCGAATTATATCGAAGATTGTATTAATTCCCTTAAATTAGATACTATTAAAGAACGATTTATCGTTGGGAGTTTATTAGAAGAAATTACGTCGAGAAAAGACTTAAAGTATATTATAAGCTTCCTTAAAATTTGCGTATATCGTATCTCTATAAATTTTACTATTCGCACTAATAAGGACTAAATTAATCGAAAAAAATACTCGAAGGCTCGAATTAATTAAAGAAGTATCGTAAAAGCGATATACAAACGTATCGAATCGATAAATATGTAACTCGAAATCTTAAAATCGAATTTTTGCAGGTTTCGTTTGCACGTCCTCTTTAAGTATAATAGTTTTATCTTTTAGCTCTCGATTAAATATTTAATAGTAATTAAAATCTTATTAGTATTTTAATTTCTAATAATCGAGTTTCTTAACGTCGTCGATTTATTAATAATCTATTCGTACTAAATAAAAGAAAATAATCTTAATATATAATAACTCGATATTTCTATTTTCGTAAATAATATAATTTAATTTCTTATTCGAAATAAATTTAATTAAACGAAAATAAGCGACGAAATAAAAAGGATAATCTTTAAAAAAACGGTGAAACGCTAATTACAATTTAAAGTTTACTTATAAAAGTTGGATAATAAGAAAAAAGTACGCGTTACGTAAAAAATAAATGTAATCGAAAAGATTTTAATAAGCGTAGAATTTTAATATTTCGATTTCTTTAAGAAAACTAAATAAAATACTTTTCTCTTTAATTTATTTAAAGAAGTTTTATATAACGTGTATAATTATAGTATTTAAATCGGTAGTAAATTAAATCAAGGAAATTCGAGTAAAAACAATAAAAGCTTTAAAAAATTGAAATCGATTTTTCGTTAATACTTTTTATTTATACTATAAAATAGCGTTAATCTCTTAGAATTAAAAGCGAGAATCGGGATAAATTTAAGTAAATCGAAAGCTCGTTCTTTTAGTATATAACTCGTAAACTTTAATCAGTTTTTTATTATACTCTTAATTTAACTTTAATTTCCTT
>FJOG01000015.1:161831-193729 GCA_900073065.1 Phialocephala subalpina | reverse complement strand
ATATTACTTTAAAATTTAATAAATTTTCTTTATTTTTTAATCGTTAAAAAACGTATATATTTCTCTTTTTCGAATTTATCGAATTTAAAAATATAAATAATAATTTTTATTTTTTCTCAATTTTTTATATATTTTCTTTATTTTATTATTCTTTTGCGATTTCTTTTTCTATATTTGTATTTTTATTATCGTTAAAAATAATAAGCTTAATAATTTCTTCGCTTTTATTATTGTTTAAAAAGTTTTAATATTTATTTCTTTTAATGAACTTCTTTAAGCGATTATTTACGTATAATTTTCGAATTAAAGTCCTATTTATTTCTTCGAGTAAATAATTCTCTTTTAATTAATTTGTTTAACGAATTTAATATAAATTAAATTATTAGTATAATAATTTAATATTCTTTAATTTATTTTAATTAATGAATTTAATATCGTATATTAATACGAAATCCTTTTTACGAATTAATTCTTTTCGTATTTAATAATAAGCGTTAAAGTATTTTAATTTTTTCGATTGCGCTCTTTTTAATCTCGATTCTTTTATATCCTTATTACGTATTTCAATTTACTTTATCCGTATCTCGAGAAATTTTACTCGATTATATACTTTATTTTATTCGAGAATTCTTTAAATAAGAAATCGAATTTCGATTAATAAAATTACTTTTCTATTATAAACTATATAAAAAGGAGTATAATCAATTAATATATAAATAATTATACGATTAGCGAAAAAAATCGTCGATAAATATTCTAATTAACTTTTTTTATTTCTTTTCGTTAAAGCAATTAAAGTAACGATAATAAATTAATAACTTCGCTTGATTATTCCGTTTATTTTCGAGTTATATATCGAAATAATAATCCGTTTAATATTAAATTTATTTAATTCTTTAATAATTTATCCTTTGAATTTTAATTCTTTATTTAACTTTATATAATCGAAAATCCCGTGCTTATAAACAATATTATTGTAAACGAATTTAATAATCTTTTTAGAAATCGGATTTTTTATCGATTTAATTTCGATTTATTCAAAAAACTCATTTTTTACTATAATTAAATTATTATACTTTTTACATTATAAGAGTTTAATTATATCTATTTTAATCGAACGAAAAAGTAAAATAATTTTCTAAGGATAAAAAGTTTTTTTTATTTCTTTTTACTTTTATATTAATAATCGCTATAATTTACTATAAAGTCTCGAATATTCTCGTAATAACTTTTCTAATAATACTTATTAATTACTTGATAATAAGTATTTTCTCTTTTAATATATTTTAATTTATTATATAATTTAATTAAAATCGTTTTTTACTATTTAATATCGTTTAAAACGAATCGAAGTAAATAAAATTTAATCGCGTTTTTTTATAATATTTTATTTCGAACGCTATAATTAACGAATTCCTATATTAATTTACGAAATTCTACTCTCGAGAATTATTTTAATCGCTTTAAAGTTATTAAATATTAAATAATGTCTTAAAAGTAATTAAAGTAATTATCGTCGAGCGAAAAATAATATTATCGGTATAATCGTCGTTTACGAGTTCAATGGTCACGTAATTAATACTTATCTTTGGAAGGTCGTTAATTCCGCGGATAAAGGAAATACTCTATTTTCGACTTAGAAATTCAAATAATAAAATAAGTCGCACGTAATCTCTAATAATAATAATAAGTTTTTAAATAAACTCTCGAATAATTTTAAGCTTTTTATCGAGATTCGAACTATTTTAATACATTTAAATTCCGATATAATAAAATCGTTAATATCCTCTTTATCCTTAGTATTATTATCGTTTTACGGAAGTCTTTTAAAGAGTCCGTTTATCGCAATATAAGTAATACTTTTAATATACTTTACTTCGAAATCGAAAAAGCGTATTTAAATTAATTAACGAATAATTAAAACCTCTAAAAAATTTATTGTAATGCAATTTAATTAAATAATTAAAGTATTAACGTTTATCTCGAGAACGAAATATACTCTATATAATTAATATTATACTTTGTAAAAATACTTTATAATTCTTCGATATTCTTTTTTAATCGCGTTATACTTTCGTTTCGCAAAATTCCAAAGTCCGAATTCGTATTGAGCAATTCGCTTTCGTCTTTTATTATCGTATTATTTAAAAGTGCCTCCTTATTCTTAAAGACTAATATCTATACTAAAAATAATCTTTCTCTATTTATTAATAAAATCGTAATAAATCTTACAAAGAATCGATATAATCGTTAATTAATCTTTTAAATATTATATAATTATTTTCTCTTTTTCTTTCCATTTAAATAATACGCTTTTTTTAATTAGTACGTATAGCGGTTTAATAATTATTATAAAATCTTTAATTTAAATTCTATAATAAACGTAAATACTAATAAAAACTTTTATATTTAACGTATTATTATACCGTTTTTACTTTAATATTTTAGCGATTTTAATAGTTTTAAAAAATCGCTTTTTAGAGTTATAAATGAATTTAATTATAATTATTTTATTTTAATAGAATTAAAATTTAATATTGATATATATTTAAATTCTTTTAATTCGATTTAATATTATATTTAAGTTTTGAATATACTCGAAAACGTAACGGCGGATTCTTAAAAAAGCTAATTTATTATTATAATCGATATAAAGTCTTTTTACTTTAATATCGTCGACGAATAATATAGCGATTTTAAAGAAATAATCCTTTAAAATAATTATAATAATTTGAACGAATTAAATTATAAAGTTAATAGTATTTATAAAAAGCGTCGTTATTCGAAAAAATCCAAAAAAAGTTATAAAAGTTATTATATTTCGATTTCGAACGTTTAAAGTTATTTAATCGTATTTAAAAAAGAAATTAATTAAAGAAACTATAAAATATCTAATAAATTCTTTAGAAAATTTATTTATAGAAGGAAGTAAATTAGCGTTTCGAAAAGTAATCGAGTTCATTTTTAAAATCGCGTTAATTAATTATATATATTAATAACTTTCTTTATAATCAAAAACTAAAAGTTCTAATACAAACTTTTACACTTTTTAAATACTTTATAATTAAAGCGTTTTTAAAATATTTTTACTATTACTAAAAATAGAACTCGAAAACAATAGAAATTCTTTTTTTACTATATAATATATAAAATCGTTTTAATACGTACCGATAAACTAATATTTTTATAAATTTTATTAATTTCCGTTTAATCGAAAACTATAATTTTTTCGCGATTAAATATTATTTCGTCGAATAAAATTCTCTCGTTTTCTTATAATTAATCTCTAATAAATAATAATATTAATCGTTCCGAAGTAAGTTTCGAACTTCGAAAAATAAAAGCAAATCGTAATAATAAATAGTCTTTGTATTTTCCGGTTTATTTTTAAAGGGTTTCTCTAGTTTTTAATCGTTTATACTAATTTTTTCGTCCTCTAAAAATATTACTAATTCTATTCGTTAAATCAATTAATCGAACTTTCTTAGATTTCGATTTATAAATAGTATTAATATTTATATCGATAAAAAAGAATTTCGATTTCGAATTATTTAAAGTTAACGTTATTTCTTCTATTTAAATATTTTTATTATTTTTATATTTAAATGTTTTTTATTTATATTATTAATCAATAAAATAAAAACATTTTTAATTCGTTTCGATATTTAATTTTTACTTAAAATATTTATATTTAAAAAGAGTATTATTATCGCTTTTAAAAATTCTATTATTTTCTCATTAAAAATATCTTTTATTAAAATCCTTTTAATTTCTTTCTCGTCGAAATCAAAGAATATCCTATAGAAAATATAAAGAAAAGTTTTAATTTTTCTTTTATTAAAATCTTTATTCGTATTAACGGTATTAATTTTATTTATTTTCAATTTAAATATAATTACGAATTTATTTATTAAGAAATTCGAACTTTTTATTAAAGAAATATAAATAAAAAGAAATTCGTTAAAAGTCGAAAATTTATCGGAAATTTTAATACTGCGTTATCTTTTAATAATACTAATATTTAGTTTTTCGAGTTTTTCTCTTTATTAAATACTTCTTCGATTCGAAAGTTTATATTAATATAATAAGTTCATTTAATTTTCCCTACGGATTACTTTAATAGAAAAACAATTATAATTATATAAATAAAATTTAAATACTTAAAATCTCGAAAAACTTTATTTTATAAATTATCGTCTTTATATTCAATTTATATTTTTATCGCAACTACGAACGATTATTTAAAAAGGATTTTCTTCGCGTTATTTACTAAAAAAAAGGGATATCGCAATTAATATTATATTTAATCTTTATCTTTATAAAAATTACGCTAATAAATTTAAAGTTTTTTTTGATAATTATAAATAATTAGAAATCTTTAACGTTTGCAATAATATAATTATAATCTCGAGCTATAGAAATTAAAGCGATATAATATTTTGTCTTTGTATTTAAAACTCTAACTTTTATATTATTATTTCGTAATCCGAAAATCACGAAATGCAATTTAAAAGCGATAATAATATACTTCTTTTTAATTAAAGAAATAAAATCCGTATTAATAAAGTTAATTTTAATAATAATAAAAATACCGAGAATAGAAATAAATTTATTTATCGCGGCGTTTAAACGTTATAAACTGTTTTAAACTTAAGAAAATTAGAATATAAATCCAATAATTCTTATTATTTCTTTTATTAACGTCGTATTCGCACTTATAAAAAATATATAATAAACGTTATCTTTTTACTATTAGTTAAAAAGTACCGTAATCGGATTCGAAGTTTTAAAAGCGTTTGTAATTATCTTTATTCCTTTTTAAATTTTAAAGAGTAATATTATACTTTTGCGCGGAAATTTAATTAGCGAGGTTTTACTCTCGTTATTACTTTTAATAATTAATTATTACTTTATAGTTTCGTCCTCGGATAAATCGATATTTATATCCTTTAAATCTTCTTTTTAAGCCTTTAAAATTAATTAGCGTTAAATTTTAGCTTTTAAAAGTTTCTCTTTTTATTTCGCGCGTTATCGAAAGATTTCTTTCGTTATTATATTTATTATTCTACTTTTTACTTTATTATTTACTTTTATAGCATTTATTATTAACGTCGTAATAATTAAAAGCTTATAGTAATTATTTAGTAAATTAATAATATTATTATTAAAAAGTAAAATATCGATATTATTTCTTTAAATAATATAAAGTAATTAATTTCGTCGTTATAAAATCTCGATAACGTTAAAAATAAAAGTATTATTTCTTATTATTAAAACGATATTAGCGTTAATTTGTAAATTGAGTTTAGCTTTTTCTTATACCGTTAATTAAATAAAGTTTTGTACGCGTTACACGTTTTTAATACGTTTATTAAAATTATAATCTTATAATTCTCTAATTATTATTCTAATAATTTAATCGTATTAGCGTTAATTAAATTTTAACGCGAAAAGCTTCGAAAGTTCGTTTAGCGATTATTTACTTTAATATAATCGGCTTTTATTATCTCGGTAATAATAATCTCGATTTTATAAATCGTTTATAAAGGGGTAATAATTTACGTAGAAGTAATCGCAAAATAAATTGACTTTTTTATTCTTATTACGTTCGTAGTATTCGAAGTATATAAGTTCTTTAAATTAAGCGTTATACGCAATCGCCGCATTAATTTCTATTATATTCCTTTGAACTATAAATTGCACGTTTTACGGAAAATTATTAAGTTTTAAACTATAAAAGTTTTTATAGTTATATTATTCGAAGTTACTATATTTATTACGTTTACGATCGAAACTTTTTCTTTGTTTATAATTACGAGAATAATTTTACTATTAAAATTGATTTTAATTTTAATTATAATTTAAAGCAATTATAAATCTATTTATTTTTTGGGTTATTATAATAGTATTATTATTTATCGAGTCTTTAATACTCGAGAAAATAATAAAAATAAAAAAGAGTTTTTTTATAATTATAATAAAGTTTTCTATATTACTTTCGAATTTAAAGGAAAATAATAATCGAAGTTTTTATAGTCGTAAAATAATAAATTAAAAAGTAAACGACGCCTTTTTATATTTCTTCGGAGTAATATATTGAATATCGTCGACGAGTAATTCAAATAAGATAAATAAAAAGAAGTAATTACGTCGATTAAATACTATTCGTTAGATTATAATATTTAAGTATTTTTTTTAAAATTTTATATACTTTAAATCGATAGCTTCGATATAACGTCTTTTTTTTTTATACGCATAAATATCGAGAGTTTTCCTTTTTATCTTCTCGTAGTCGTAAATAGCGAAGTCTTTTAAATCGTAATCGATTTCTTTAAGAATTTTATTTTTAATACTAAAAAAAAAAACCTTATTATAAATTTATTATTTCGCGACTTCGAATTTATCGCTCTTTTTTTAATTAAATCTTTAAATACTCGATCGAATATCTTTACGTAAATCTTAATTAATAAGTATTTATTTAAAATTTATATAATAATTCGACGTAAAAATCTTAAACTAATTTTAAAGTTCTTTTAATTTTATTCTTTAAAATCCTCTTTAAAAGCAACGTAAAAAATTTTCATCGTAAAATTTAATATAATAATCTAATATAAAACGAATTTAATCGCAGTAAAAGAGAAACGTATCGCAATATTCGATTTTTCTTCGTAATAGCGAAAATTTTAAAGTTTTCACAAATATCGTTTTATTATTTCAAAAAAGTCGTAATATTTTCTCCGTTGAAATAAAGCGCTTAAAAAGTCTTAAAAAAAGGTAATTATATACTAAAAACGAGGATATACTACGTAATCGAAGCCGTAAAATATTCGTTTTCGTTATTATACGGGAGAATAGTATTTCGAAGTAAATTTATCTCGAAAGAGTTTTTTTCGCCGTTTAAAGAACTATTTAAAAAAGTATTAATTAATATTATAATAAAAGAATAATCGCTTAATATTAAATTATATCGAAAGTAACTCGTAGAAATTAATTTATAAATCGATAATTACTTTAATAATCCGAGAAAAGTTCGTTTCTTTAAGTAAATACTATTAAATAAAAGTTTTTTGTGAAAATAATTTTTATTTATAGCGTTTATAATTAAAAAGAAGTTTCGAATTTTAAATTTTACTCGAAGTTTAATCTTTTTAATTATCCGAGTAAAGCGTATTACCGCCTTTTTTTCTCGTATAAAAGCTTTTATTTAAATCCGTTTCGTATTTTTTCGTAAATATTAACATTTTTTAAACTACTATAAATTTAGTATTAAAATTATTCCGAGTATTTTTTATATCGCGATTCTTAAAAAAATTAAAATTAAAATACAAAATAACGCTATAATTTCGCTTTTTAAAATACGAACTTCTTTTTATTTCTACGACGAGTCTTTAATATTCGTATTTCGACTTTTAATAAAAATAGTACTAATCGGGAAATTAATTTCCGTATTTAATCGTTGTAAACTAATTCTCTTTTTTCTTTTATTCGCTATTATATTAATTATATCGAATAATTCAATACGTAAATTCTAAGAATTAATACTTCTTCGTAATCTTATTATCTCGTAATTTAATTTCTTTAATTTTAAATCGATAAATCAATAAATAAAAAAAAGTTTATTTTTTATTAATTAACTTTTAGCCTTCGAATTTTAATAGTTTGGATTCCCTAATAATAATCGCAATACTTAAAATACAATTCTTATAAACTGTAATTCGTAATATTTAAATAGTACTACTTTAAGACTCCCGATTTCGCTCGCTAATATAAAAGAGCAATAATTCTCTTAGAGTAAAACCATTTAATCTTGCATAATTATAATAAACTTATAAGTTTTAATAAATACTTAATTTCGCTCTCATAATTATTCGTTATACGTAGTAAAGCCAATAAAATAGAGTGGCAAAAAGTTATTATTATTTCTTAGAGAGTAAAAAGCTCTTTATGTATTAGAGGATACGTAACTAATATAAACCTCCGAAATTACTACTACAAATAAGGATTTTTGAAGTAGAATAAATCGCCCCACTATAATACTTAATTGTTTTCAGAGAGCAAAGAGCTCCTTATATATTAGGGAGCACGTGGCTAATATAAACCCCCGAAATTACTTAATACAAACTAGGATTTTTCAGAAACTTATATAACCCTATTATAATATCTTTATAAAACAAAAATTTTCTTATTATTTACGCGATTTATATAAGTTTTTAAACTTTAAGAAATTTATTAATATTTTTAATAATTCGAAAGAGAAATATATTCTAATTATAATAATATAATGTAAATAATTTCCTCGTTAGAATTAAATATTAATTTCGATAATTAAATTTAAATATTTATCGAAAAAAAATATATAATTATTTAAATTTATATTGAAAACTTCTTTTATAAAAGAATAAAACTATATAATTTAAAGCTTTTAAGAAATAAATATTATCTTTTTATAAAATTTAATTTAAAATTTAATTTAAAATTTAATTGATTATTTATAAAATTTCTTATTTTAAAAAATAGAAAGTATTATAATTATATTTCTTATAATAATTTGTAATAAAATATAATAATAATAATAATAATAATAATAATAATAATAATAATAATAATAATAATATAATTTTGATTTCTAATTTATTTTAATTTTTATATATAAAAAAGAAATTATATTTTAAATTTAATTATAAATAATTTCTTTTAATAAACTAAAAAAAATTAATATATAATTATTTATATTGGATTTTTATTATTAAAATTAAAGATAAATTAAATGTTTTTATATAATGGGAATGAAATATAACGAGTATACGTATAATCATATAATACAAAAATCAAATTAACCTTAATTAGTTGCTATAAATAAGCGAGGATATTAAGGATAATAAATATTACTACGAGACTTTGATCTTTTGAAAAGCGAGTATAATCTATTTGCTTCGAATATTTTTTTTTTTTTGCGAAAGACGGTTTCTCTCTCCTCTTTGACATTTTAATCACTCTCCTCGAAATTGAACAATCCTCACCTCCGAAACCGTAACTCGACCTGCCCGGCAATCATGTCAACTAAGAGCTATGATTAATTAGTTAGCAGTGGCGATATATCTCTCAACTCCCTAACTTCACTCGCTTTGGAATTAACCTTCGAGATTTCAAATGCTGGGAGGAAGATTGGAATTGGCGAGGTCCGATCGAGTTCTGTCGCATCCAAAGAGGCAGGATTTTGACAACTCGGGTGTTGGCTCAAACAGCACCATAACATTCCATAAATTGTACTTAGCCACATACAACTGAGTTGTCATGGACTTTGAACTTCATATACCATCAAGAAGTACCTGTACTGGCGCCCAAATCACACGAGGACGATATGATGGGGTTGCAAGATAACTTGGAGGCGAGGAAGTCGATGTACCTGGTCGGCGAAGTGGGAAGCTCCGACATTTTCGCATCCACCTCTCCACGACCGCGTCGGCGATATTTTAATGATGCAAAGAAATGCACAATGTCCCAAGTCAAACTCGGATTTTCAACATTCGGGTCTGAAAGCTGATGTGCAAGCCGAAAGTGGATATCGGGCGGTAGGTCCAAGCCTCGGAGCCGATTTCTCCGGAGCCCAAGTTCCGAGATCCCAAGCAGATACATTAACAAGGTCTCCTATCTATTCCTTTCCTCCCTCGACACATGCGCAGTTGTTTACTCCAATACAACTGGCACATCCAGTCATTTTCGCCTCCGCTATGTTCTCTACTCTGCTTCCGTTTTGGCTTCAAGTTCTATTTGACAACACACCGTCGCCATTACCACCTCTTGACCTCCACTCTCTCCTCACACCATACGTAAGCTTCTACAATTGATATCTTCTTTCTACGATCTTCCAGCTCATCTTTGGTCTGCGGAATGCGCCGACTCAATATCTCCAGACCACGAGCATCCTCCTCCTTGACTTCACCTTCCACCCTCGAAATACTACCATATTTTCCTCCGCAACCAATAACGACGCCGATATAGCACTCCTTGAAGGATTAATATTCAAAACATTGGTGGCTCTGCTGTTCAAACCTTTCCCTACTTGCTCCATCATTTCCCACCTGCAGACACACCTCTCTTTATCGGCAGAAGGATTACGAAGTAAGATCTTGAAATTGAACGCCTCGCAATTGCAACTACAGCGTTCCTGGACTCTGCTAACGTATAATTGAATCAGCTCGGTTTTCTTCTCACGAAAATCTCTTCTACCTCTCGTTCAACAAGTAACCTTCCTCTTGCGATATCCTCGACTCTCTATTTACGACTTTTCCTACAAACCTACTCGTGCAAAGGCGACATCCACGAATGCAGCGGTTTGGTGCGAAGGAGCGAAAGAACATAATAGCAGGTGACGGAGCCAGGATTTCTTTGGGTGAACCAGGAAGTTGTGAGCTGTGAGGTGGGACCAGGCGATGCAGCCAGCAACAAACGAAGAGAACGCCTGCATACTTCATGGTTGGAAGACGGCGGTAGAAGTTCTCCAGGTGAAACAATCATGGCACCTTCCTCTTCAAGTGGCAATGGCTACAACCTTGAGATCCGCTGCTCCTCTACTTGCCAACGATAACACATGCAAGGTTTGCGCCTGGTAGACGAATGCTGGAATGGTATCGCAAGAGGATATGCTCCATGAGGAATGCAGAGACCTTCTTGCTTAGCCTGTGGTCGGACTTTATTGTTGCTGACGGGGAATAGATTGATCATGCTACTCGCAAGGACGACTGCTACTGCGAGGCTGTGGAGCAAATGCTTTTGGAGGTTCCCACAAAGTACAGCTCTGCTTGTTGGTTAAGAGGCGAGGTGGTTGCCGGCGGCAATAAGGATTCTGGTAGTATCAAGGAGGAAACTTGCTGATGAATCGGTTCGAGAGCCTCAAGACCACTGGTGGAAGGGCAGACGTCGATGCATGTTTCGAAAATGGAAATCTATATCATATGACAAAGATCTGGGGACTTTGTGTGGGATTTTGTGCTCCGTTCTGGGCTGTGGATGCGAGATAGGTTTCACGGGTGCTGTTTTCGTGACAGTCTGCGCTGCTGGATTCGTCAGGACCAAGGACAGTAATGGAATTTAGCCTGCTACGTTCGTGCTCAATAATGAAATTCCTGTGTCCAAAGTCCTTGGCTTATGCAACTTCGTATGTAATGGTGTTGTGATGCTGTTTATTAATGAGTGAGGTCCTTCTGCTCTACTGATCCTATGATGGAGGATAAAACAAAACACAGCCACGATGCTGCTGCACCAATATCCAATTTGGTCTAGGAACATTTGGTTCTGCGGACGTAGTTAGATTACTATAGAGTCTTGGTAACGGCTGACGAATGGGCGTACATTTGAGCATGCTTCACGGACCCAAGGGTTTCGCACATCGCAAATTATTTTATTCTTCTTCGCAACTCATCAAACAACTAAAAAGTACTTCCGCAAGCTCTTCAAGCAAGTCCCAGCCAGCTCATCGCCCAAAATTCTCTCGATCTAAAAAAACGACTATCTAAAGATGCAAATGGTCTTCGCGGTCTTGAAATAGAAACATTCGATGCCTTCCTCTCCATCCTCAATTCGGGTACGACACATACCACAGGGCGCATCCTCGCTGCGTGCCTCGGGGTTAACGACAACAATATCTCCATCACCGACATTCTCCCCTGCCCGAGGTAGAAGAGGATTGTTCTTTGCGAGCCAACACTCCTTCTGACCGCCCTTGTTTGCTGCCAGGTTACTCTTTCGATGATGCAATTCCACCCGGTCCTTCTCGATGATTAGCTGTATAATGTTCTCCGATAGACCGATGTCATCCATTGCGTCTCGCTTGGTCGTTTTCCCCGCGAGTCCAGAACCTCCGTAGCCTATGTCAAAAGTCTGCCATGTTCCGTTTCGTCGACATCTCTTTGGGGTGCTGCTTGGAGGTGATGATTCGCGGCCTCTTGGGGGTTGGAGAGGATCTTGGTAATGGTTTACATTAATCGGTCGCTTGGGTCTATTGTTGGGTTGCTCCTCGGAATCGTCATCGTCCTCGTCAAGCTCTTCTCTGGATTGATTTGGAGCAATTTCGACACTTGGAGAGGATGAATTGCGTGGAGTCGATAGACTTGGACTTGAGGAGTTGCTGGAAATGTCTTGGATCATGCCACGGGACCGCTGGATAGGTGCAGTTGGTTTTAGGGCATTCTCGATGACGAGGAGCTTCGCATCGATGGCTTGGTTTCGCTGCTACAGTCAGTACGCGAGGCTGCAGATTCCGTGGGTCCCTGCTTACCTTGTCTTCCTTCTGCACACGTTGCTGTTCGCGTCTATCCAGTTCTTGGTCAATGTGTTTGAAAACTGCCTTCAAGATAGCGTCTCTCTCTGTGTCGAATATTTGTTTGATGGAGTCGATGAGTGATTGTTGCTGTACTGGTGTGCACTGGATTGTTTGTTCTTGCTGCAGCCTGAGCTTTCGATTGTTTTCAACCCATTCTGAATAGGCGGCCAGGAAGGCGGCAGCATCGGGGTTGCTAGCCATTGCCGTGGTGTCGTTGACGTGCTACAGCATCCTCTCTAGCTACACACGCAATGACTCTGGAGTGGATGTAGACAGCGATGTTTCGGTGATGCAGAAGGAAATGAAGGTGTGAAAGTCTTGGCAAGCCCCACCCAAAAAGGAAGCCCCAAAATTGGCAAGTGCGCGACTGCCCCATAAAACAGGCACGAGATTAAAGATAACGTATAAAGCGAAAACTTTCTAAATTACATGAATACGTTCGAGATGTAGTACACTCCATTTTCCCGGTGGAATTATGAGTTTTAGCCAATTGCAGCGAGCGTAATTAATTTTGAAATATCGCGATGGAAGGCAGTATTCGAGAACATACCTCCGTAGACCTGTGCACGACGCGGCTTCGGGCAACAAGTCTATCTCCACCACACCTTCCGAAAAGCTTCCAAAAGAACGTAGACATTTGGGAAGTGAAGTGATACAGGTGCAATGAGAATTGATTAGAGTCAGCCAATGATTGCGCGTCTGGGGGCACTGCGACAAGCCCGGATCACCGCCGGGCGGAACCCCAACCATCTTGCGCAGCGCTTCGATAATGCGAAAATTTCGTGACTGCATACGAATGTCGGGAAAGTAATGCAACATCTTTTCCACTTGGAGACGTATTTTTTAAGCTTCTGGACGGCGTGGATGAGTTGAGAATCCCCCGATAGGCTTTCTCGCCGCTGGACATCAACGGTCGCATCCTCCTGTTAACAAAAACACCACTGAAAACTTCGCATGACCCAACATTGTGCCAATCTCTGCAAAAAGCAAGAGCCTCGACTTGTTCTTGTGCAATGTCCTTATTGTCCTGGCGAACCGTGGATACTATCACTCGTCGTCGGATCTGCGATCAGGGAAAAGGAAAAGAAATCCTTCACCGACGAGGAACTTCCGGCAGACAGTCATACCCCTTCAGCAAATCTGCTCTTCCATCCACGCCGCTGCCGCCCTGCTCTCCACCGCACCCTCCACTCCACCTTCCACTGCCACTCTACATTGTGCCAATCTCTGCAAAAAGCAAGAGCCTCGACTTGTTCTTGTGCAATGTCCTTATTGTCCTGGCGAACCGTGGATACTATCACTCGTCGTCGGATCTGCGATCAGGGAAAAGGA
This sequence comes from Phialocephala subalpina, assembly GCA_900073065.1. Taxonomy (NCBI): domain Eukaryota; kingdom Fungi; phylum Ascomycota; class Leotiomycetes; order Helotiales; family Mollisiaceae; genus Phialocephala; species Phialocephala subalpina. The sequence goes on along the minus strand of FJOG01000015.1, from coordinate 180,075 downwards.
AAAGAAATCCTTCACCGACGAGGAACTTCCGGCAGACAGTCATACCCCTTCAGCAAATCTGCTCTTCCATCCACGCCGCTGCCGCCCTGCTCTCCACCGCACCCTCCACTCCACCTTCCACTGCCACTCTCCACCTTCTACACCACCCCACGCCCTCCAGACCAGATTGGGAGAATGAAGGCTCTATCAAGAGGACACTACCTGTCGAGAAGCCGGCGGGAGGCACCATGAGCAGCATTTTCAGTCCTACGAGATCGATCTGCTTGTCATCATCATCCACCATGGCTCCTTCCAGTAACGGCCTCTCCCTCGGAGCTGTTCAATACTTGATCCACCACGTCTTTCTTCCCCCCAGAGTCACCTTAGAAGGATGACTTCAACGCAGAGTACGAGTCTGTCTTGATTGACACCACGATCAATGCTCTTTGGAAGTTCAAAGGCCGTCTCCCGGACCAACAGAGCCTTACAATTGATCCAATCATTGTCTTAATGAACAATCTAAAGAATATATATACTTCTGGATCTGTCAATGAAGAACGGTTGAAGGCTACTCTCGAATTCCTCCTAATCTCCCATTTTATCAAGGATAATAAAAAGGTTAAATTGGATCGGAAAATTAGATTTATAATCCGTGAGAATATAATTTGAAGATAAATATAAATTGAGTTTAATATAATAAATATTTATATTTTCTTCTTTAATATAATAACTTGTATAATTTATATAAATTTCTTTCGAAAGTTTTTTAAATAATTATTCGCTATATAAATTTAAATAACTTTTTTATAATAATTAATTTATTATTATAATTTATTTTTATACGAATTATATTCTTATTCAAATAATTAAAAGAATTCAAAATTCTTAAGATTGGTTTTCTAAATATATAAACTTTATATATTTATTCTTTTTTCGAATATTTTAATATTAATTTCTTTTTTGAATTCTTATAATAAAATTTTTTCGAAAACTAAATTTTTTTATTATAATACGAGTATATTTAATAATATTAAATATTGAAAAAATTATTTTAAAAATACTTTTTAAACCTTTCGAAATAATTAATAAAAGAATTATTATTATTATATTATAATCCCAATTTATAATAAAAATTTAAATTTATAAATATTTTTAATATTTCGAATTTATTATTCTAAAAAGAATTAAATATATAAAATTAAATATTTTTTTAGTATTATTATAATACGATTAATTAGTTTTTTAAGTTTCTAATATACGAGAAAATTAATATTAATATATTTAATTAATATTAATATATTTAATTAATATTTATATTTTTTAATATTATTAAAATTATTTTAAATTATTTTATTTTTAATAATATATTATATATTATTATTATATTTATAAAAAGAAATTTAATTATATAAATAATAATAATTTTATATTCTTATTTTAAAATTAATATAATATATTATATTAATAAAAATAAAGATAAAAAAAATCATAATATTAGAATATTATAAATTCGATTAAATTTTACTTTTTCATAATTTAAATATAATTAATTTTTAGTATTAATTTTATAAATTATATTTTCCTCTTATTAATAAATCGATTTATTATTTGAATTAATTAATTAATTTGGTTTTTATTTATTAATTAATTAGTTATTTGCCCAATTGATTAATTGATTGATTGATATATTGGCCACTTTAGTTATAATTAAAGAGGATGTCAATGAGTTCAGGAAATCAATTTCGTCTATTAAAATCAGGGAGTCCTTGTATTGTTCGAGCATGCCCTTGTTGCCCATGTCGATATCTCTTTGCGTCTGCTCTTGACTGCTCTGTATCCCTCTTTCTGCCTTCCCGACAAGACGCAGAATTTATTGCGATCTGCTTACACTTCTGGGCAGCTTTTTGCGATCCTGTACACCCATGTTCGACTGGCAAGGACCGATGCAAGTGTACATTTTAAATCCACTCAGGATCGGCCACGTCACTATGTTGAACGCGGGGCTGAATTTACTTCAGGTCGTCGCCGCTCAAGCCGACATAGACCGGACTGTGGTGCCTTCTGTCGGATGTGCCGAGCAGAAATCACATATTGAAATGATAAGGTCTTTACTTGGGTACTGAATTGCAGTCTTTGATTTCATTGTCCGTCACGGACCATTCTCGGACCGTATGCAGATTCGATTGCGTTCATCGAGATCACTTCGTTGCTTTCACGCTTAATACCTGTGTTGGATGCAGAGAGATGTCACTGCCCCGGCCCCTGAGGCCTGAGGCGCACCCAGAGCCTTGTAGTCTTATGCGTTAGGCGATTAAAGAGAGGCGAGCGATGCCACGACTACACAACCGCCCAGAATAGAAACAAGGCCTTGCCCTTTTTCGACTTTCCCCTATTTTGTTTGGACGGCTGCTGAAAATGAGGCGATCAATCACACACTTGGCCAGCCTTGAGAATTCCACTGAGCCCGAGTAGCACGCCCCACGCGGGTAGATGCGCAGCCTGATTATCCTTGACATTTTGCTTTATAGCTAACTTGTTATCTCAGAGATGAGGTGCCTGCATTACTTGACTATAGCCTAAAGTCGCTTCCTTAGCTATTGCAGAGTACATTCCTTCATATATAGACCATTGTCTTCCGCCATTGAAAGGCTTCACCAACCTTGTCAATTACTTGGTGATGAAGATCTTTGCATGACCTGGTTGTGCCTGAATTCGATTTGCTTTGGCTGTCACAAGGATATGAAGCTTATTCAAAAACAAGGACCGTCGTTACGGACATCCATTGCCTCACTGACGCAGCTCTACCATAAAAATGGAAATGTTTCCCTCAGGTACTAGCTAGCTTATCTGAGCTTCTGCGTTCTGGACTGATGAAAGTGATCCTAGGAATTCTACGACAGGAAACCCTTCCGGACAGTCGAGACATCCGACTATTGCAAATCCTGCCCGGTAAAGCAGAGGAGCAAATAGTCTGCGAATTGCTCGTGGTATCGCTAAACGACGAGCTTTATTATGAAGCACTTTCTTATACCTGGGGAATGCTGGTGATGGAGAAGCGTATCATTGTCAACGGTAGCACTTTCCTTGTTACCTCGAACTTGGAACTTGCCCTGAGACATCTCCGAGATCCAGCTCGGTCCCGCGTTATTTGGGCGGACCTTATCTGCATCAACCAGCAGGACGAAGACGAAAAGTCGTCCCAAGTACGTCTCATGGGTGATATCTATCGAAGAGCCTCTCGATGTTTGGTCTGGCTTGGAAACTTTCAAGATCAGGGGTTGAGCGAGTCGGACGCCATGCAGACTTTCGAGATCGTCCGCGCACTTTCAAAGAGTCGGCATTTCAATGAACTGGTTTGCTTTGATGAGAAATCTGTTACTCAAGTAGAAGCTCGACGGTTCGTCGGCTTAAAGCTACTACTCTCAAATGCTTGGTGGCAGCGTATTTGGACGGTGCAAGAGGTAGTTCTACCGAAGCGGTCGCTTGTTGTCTGGGGAACCCAACGTTTGCCATTCCATATATTGACCGACGCAACCAAATCTGTTGTAGACCACAGAGGAAGCTGCTGCTGCGAGTTTCATGCTACTTTTTCAGATGCTCTGAAGACGATTCTGGTGACGTTCACGTCTTCGGTCGGTGGGATCAAAGCCGTCCATGACCCTAACGTTCTCCCGACAATACCCCTCCGTGATCTTCTCTGGCGTTTTCGATATCGTCAGGCTTCGAATCCTAAGGACAAAGTATTTGGCCTGTTAGGAATGATCAAAGACTTCAAAAACGCTTTGAGGCTAGACTTGGACTACGCAATGACCCTAACCGAAATCTATACGGAGGTTGGTCTTGAAATTCTGCGTGAAGACTGTAGCTTTACGTTTGTTAATTACAGCCTCATTTCCTTGGTCGGGCATAGAGGCGAGCCGACGAACATTGAGAACCTACCATCTTGGACTACAGATTGGTCGGTGGCTGCTCCATCGAAAGCTCGGTACTGGTGTCATCGTTTTAGGTACGATTGGTTTTCTTGTGATGGTGGTAGGAAGATGAACTTAACGATAGATAAAAAGAGTTCGTCTCTTTGCCTCGAAGGAATTTTGGTTGACACTATAACAAAGATCGGAGCTCCTTTGGTGAGAGACGACACCACGGAAGCTTATGATGCTGAAGATCTATGTTCTGATGCTCAAGAGCTATGCTGTGTTCTAAGAGAATGGCTACGTCTTTGCCCTACCGCCTTATCACATAAGACATGTATCGAGGATCCAGTCAAGGATTGGGAGCATCAAATGAGTTTGATCGTCCCTGAGTGGAGCAACACGCGAGGACGAGGTAACATATCAACATTTTCAAATGTCGACGAGAAATATGTCACTGGAGAGACTCACGTTGACGCATTCTGGCATGCAATGCTAGGAGGACTTATCCTCCATCCTGATGGTGGGCAGCCGTTGCGGAAATGCTGTAGATCCGACTATGCTCTTCTCGCTGCTATGCTTGACACTGAGACATGGACAAACTCCCCAGGGCTGAATTTGTCCCTTCAGCAGTGGCTCAAGGACCAAACATTTTTCATGACAAGACAGGGTTACATTGGCACCGGGCCGGGCACCGTCCGAAATGGGGATCAGGTCTGGATTCTCTTTGGTTCCAATGTACCTTTCATTCTCAGAGGCATTACAGCTCAGAATAGAGCTGGGAAAGACAAGTTAAACGAGGATTTGTCAGAAGTACAGGATTTTGTGAAGATTGGGGACTGCTATGTTCACGGCATCATGCAGGGAGAAATCCTTCGAGATCCTACAAACAGAAGCAGAAGGATAAATCTCTTTTAAAATTTAATGTACAAATAGTGAAACGTGTCCTTGAGGGAGGTTCGAGTACGACTCAGTGGTACCGGTTTCGAAGGGGACTCTCACATTTTGAATATTGACTTTTTATTTCATCTTGGGCATTGAAATTTCTCGGGCGTCGCCGGGGTCTTGCTCAACGTAAGTCTGACCTGGGGGAAAAGACACCCATTTTGCAGCCATGGCCCTAGATAACTAGCCTCACGCTTGCTACCGGAGCCAGCCTCGCCCTCTCGTCGTCTTTGGGCCACCTAAGGCCCTGGCTAGCAAATATAATTTAAGAGCATAATCTAGTCTTAGATTATTGGAGGGGTTAGACCCTGAGGTTGACTCGGGAGCACGGGTCTTGGTTACGTCTTGGTTATGTATTGAGAGCTAGCCTATTTTAGGACTAGTTCTTTGGCATCCTATATACATGCGCGTTGTAATAGTCGACGCCGTCGGAGGGCAGTAGGAGGGATCATAATACGATAGAGGACGTATTATAGCACCTCCTCACTTTTCTTCCTCCTTAACATTGCCTAGTGTGTCCCAACCCCCTTCAACCTCAACAGCCTTACCAAACCCTTAACCACATCTACAGAGTAAAACTTATCCTGCTTCTTGCGAGACATCTGCAATCTCTCAACCCCAGGAAACTTGCCAGCACTCTTGGTAACTCGAGGAAGAGAAACACTCCGACTATAATATACGACTCAAACAATCCTCTCGTTAGAATTAAGCATCGAGATTGACGACTGGGTTCAGGTGTGTATCGAAAAACCTGTTGAAAAATCGTCCAAGCTCATATCGAAAACTTCTCCCGCAGAAGGATGAAGAGGTATCGGCACGATTCAAGGTCTTTAGGAAATTGGGGTTTTGTGTGGTGTTTTTGAGCTTGTTGAATAGTGTATCGCTAGCAGGCACCGTCTCGTGTTGAACATCGCCTCCTTGTGGGGCTTGATTTGGGTCGTTTGAGCTTGTGATATCGGAAAGAGGAATAAAGACGTCGGTCTTGGTGAATTGAATGGCTGTATGGTGTGCAATCAAGCTAGGATGGGTTTTATTTTCTGGAAGATCATCTGCCGGTGGGAGTTTGAAGGTATGTCAGTTGCTGGTCACGTGTAGTGGGTCAAACTCTCATTCTATATGGAGTATAGTTTAGGGGTAATCTCGCAGACTTTCATATCCTCACTCTCCTCTCTAATTAGCTCTCTAGACTTAACAATACGATCTTTTACCCACAATATAATGCCCAGACCTCGTAGCATCTCATAAGGTATCATCTTCGTTGGGAATATAATGCTATAGAAGGAAAGTAAGCTAGTAGCCGGCTCAAGTCCAAGGGCGAGCAATCTCTCGTTGGCGTCGCGACTGCGTTCCTCGTGGCGATTTTGCGACGCGGTGCGGTGAGATACGGTGATGATGGTGATGCAGGATTAATTTGTAATGAATGCGTCTTCTGTAATGACATGACCTTGATTCTCACTTTGTCCTGGTCGGCACGTGTGGTAAGGAAAGTTGTGTCCTCAATTTGGTTGCAAGTGACTTCTCTCTGCAGGCTAGGTGAAAGCATAGATGTAGGAGCGGATGCAAATGAAGAATAGATATGGCATGCGCATGTGAACGCCCCACCCTCGGACGAAGGAGGTGGGAAGCTGCGCGTGACTGCCCACACGAGACTTCTATTCACTGAGACGAGGGATGAGTTAGATGCTTCTGCATGGTGGGAATGAAGAATGGCGAGCGCACGTGTGATTATAGCAGAACCTAATTGGCTAGACATAGAGTACGAAGAAGTATTCAGTAGACGCAGGCGAGAAGAAGACGTGCTCCAACTCTCAAATAAACTTTCTGGGGAAAAAAATAAAATGAAAGTAGGAGCAACTCAAACGCGGAGCTGCAGAAGAGCGAAAGTATAACCCTGGGGTTTTCGGGATCATCCTTTGTCGAACCATGACGCATAAGAACTTGCGAAGGAAGACGGGAGGTTGTGGTTGTCGCGAGATCTCGAACCACGACCTGAAGACGCGGTGGTCGTCGCGTGATCTCGATATATGACTCCAGAGCAAGATCTCCAGGAGCTTCAGCCCCCTTTCAATCCGGTGGCCTCGCATCGGCCCCTCTCTCTCTCAAGCTTGAATGTTCACCGCCACACACATGATATCAGCGACCCCTGAGTTGACCTTGATGTTTCGAAACGCCGTGCGGGGAAACAGATACGATCTTCCAGAGGCTGAGTTTGTGGAGAGGGTGGAAGAAAAAGCAAGCTTGATGTTATGCATCGCCTCAACACTGTGGAGATGGTGTAGCTTTGCGGTGGCTGTGGTGGCCTCGATGAGATCATTGTCTCCGAAGCCACAGAACTCCGTGAAAGCTTCTTTGGACTCGAATTGGAATCTGGTGCGAGTGGACGTCCTTTACCACATCACCGATGATGTGGTATGCTACTTGGCGTATGAGACGATGGTGATGATCAAATCGAAACGAGCTGACGAGGAGAAATAACGTTTCGTTTCAATAAGATGACGAGTGGATTTCCGCTCCGGTGGGATGAGAGCGGAATCAGGTGATTTCTTGGCTGTTTCAATACCAGAAAAACATCGATCATGATTGGCTCGTACAACAAGCCTTTCATGCGTACCAATTATATCTTCAATCTCGATCAGATAAGTCTCGGGCATTGCCGTACTCCAAGACTCGGCCACAACTGAAGCCGGCGTAAAAGGAGGTTCCCTGAAACGGCAACAGACTTGATTGGAGTTTCGTACCCGGTACCTTGCAGGAGCATGAGGCATCCACAGACGCCAGGCCACAATGCACCCCATGTCTATTCTAAGACTGAATAGGACTAACTCAGGGACAGATTAAGCATTCTCGCCAATGGTGTTCCAATCCTTGGCTGGTGTGGATCTCGCTTACTCTTTCTGACACTTTATCTGCCGCAGCCCCTTCCTCTTTCAGCCATACAGAGATAGACGCAACAAACCACCGACCCTCCGACATCCACCAACCGTCTCTCCCACACGCCCACGGCCTCACCTTCGACGTCCTCAACGCTCCCCTCGAAGTCTATTCACCCACAGCCCCAACCAGGGAAACACACTCTCTACGAGACAATACCAAGCAAACACGTCAACTTTCCATCCGAACATCTTCACTCTTTTCAGCTGTTCGGATTGTGGTCGACTCTCCCCATTCTTCGCAGATCTTCCGTGTGTCGCATTGTTCGAGGAGACCGGCCTCATTATTCGACGCTCCTATCATCCCAATCCGTTCGCCTGCGACGCCCCATCTGCAGCGATCAAACCGCGCGACAAAAGCAAAAGTGGCCGCAGAACAACAATAGCATCCAACTCCATCCTCTCCTCCTATCGTGGCCGGCGATCACATCAGTCCACGTTGGAGTTTGAAGATGCATTGTCGTTAACCAACAATAGCAAGCGATTGCTATTACTGTTGTCGACCAACATCAACGACCTCGACAACACCACACTCTTTCGATCTCCTCCTCTCGAAACCTCATCGCGATCATCACCACCCCCTTCAATCCGCACAGTCGATAGCTTCGCAGGCGGAGAACGACGAGTGCGTGATTGATTCGAATTGATCCTGCCATCACGATTCAATTGGCGTGCCATACACCGGCCTCCCACCTTCCTTCATTCCACGATTTTCCCTTCTAGCCAGGTGCTTTTATCGACTCGGCAGAGCCAGATATCTTCGATTTTAATACCATACATACACAATGGGTTGTTCAGGCAGAGTTAAGGTGGACGATCTCCGCCCGGAACAGAAATGGGACTTCATCGTACGTCGTGCTGCCAGTCGCAGCAGTTCATGCTAATTGATATCAGAGTCTCAACGATTTCAAATCGAGTTCTTGTCTTAACATCTTCGCATACGGATATCTCTGGGTCAGTTTGTTGATCTCGGTCGCTGTCTACGGTGTCGATACCTTCACTGCCGTCAATCTCCTCGCATTTAACAAATGGTCTGGAGAGTTCAAGCCGGTTGTTTCCTTCGATGTACAAAAATGGATCTTCGCAGGATGTATCATTGCTTCATGGGTCAATCTGGGGTTCGAACATCTGCGAGCGACTCGAGTTATCCGACGAGGTGCTGTCGCAGAGAGTTTCTTGGATTCATTGGCAGTCAGACTTCAGAGTATTCGAATTGGCAAGGGTCGAGGTTGGAGACGTTTCCTGGTCTTTGCGGAATTGACCAAGTCGAAGAAGGGTGCTGAATATGTTGCGCTCTTTACCTACTTCGCGTTCCAATGTAAGCACCACGTCTGATCAAATTGTTCTTGCTAACGTCTCCAGCTTGGATCCGAATCATTTTCTGCCAAGGACCTCGACAAGTTCTCAATGCCTTGACCCTCTACTCCGTCTTCAAGCTGAACATCACCGGCACCGACACGAGCACGGTTGGAACGACTCTCGTCACATTCTTCCAGAACATTGGCAAATTGGCTGAGGAGGATCATCAACAAGCTGTCATTTTGTCTGGTATGGTCTTCACATTGGTCATTTGGGTCTTCGGCGCCTTGTCCCTCCTCCTGGCCATGCTCTTCTACGTCCTCTTCCTCTGGCACTACATCCCCAACGCTGATGGAGGTCTCTCCGGGTACTGCGAGCGCAAGGTTAACCGCCGTCTTGCAAAGATTGTCAGCGTCAAGGTCAACAAGGCAATCGAGGACGAGGAACGCAGGAGAATCAAGGCAGATGCGAGGGCTCTCAAGAAGGGTGAGAAGCCAGCTGGACGACAAGCTACGCTACCAACTTTGTTCGATGACAAGGGAGGCGACAAGCTACCTGAGATGCCGATGATGAACAGGAACGATACCATGGCAACTCTGCCAGTCTATTCCAGCAGACCAGGAACACCAAGTGGCCAGCCAACACTACCCGGTTTCGAGCTCGATTCATTGGACCAGAAACGACCTTTCCCCAATCGCAGTGTCACTGGATCTTCAGCTGCAAGCTACGCATCAAATGCTCCTCTCATGGGTAATGCCTCTGATATGGGATACGGTCGCTCGGCCTCTCCTGCTCCATCTCTTCCTCCTCTCGACACGAGCGCATACCCAGCACAACCTCTACGAACTGCGACGTCGAACTCAAACTTCAGCCGCGGTCCTCTTGGTGGTCCACCAAGAATGCCAAGTGCCATGGGCGATCGAGGATACACTGCTAGTCCTGTCTCGTACACTGATGGTCGAAGCCCATCTAGTGCTTTCGGTCAATCGCCTGCTAGTGGTAGCGTTGACAGCTATGGTCGTCCAATGCCAAGAATGGTTGATCAATTGAGATCGAACACACCTGCTGGCCCTGCACCTAGTATGGGACGCCGCACACCTTTCGACGAGGGTCTCGATGCACCACGCTCCGCCCCATATGACAACAACGGCCGAAGTTCTCCTGCCCCCAGCAGAGGTCCAAATGACTCCCAAGGATCGATTGACGGATATGGTCGTGCATCTCCAGCTCCCAGAAGCCCAATGAATCCCGGCGGATACCAACCCTACAATCCCAACATGAGAAGCGCATCTTCAGCTTCCCCTGCTCCTTCCAACCCCAACTTTCCTTCTGATAGTCGTGGTCCCCCACAACAATACCGAAACATGACCGATCCAGGTCCAAGAGGTCCTCCTCAAGATGGCAACTACTTTGGCGGTGCTGCCGCACCTCCAATGCCCCGACCGGGTACTGCACAAGGTCAAGCTCAACGACTAGCTGCGCAAAACACTGGCAACAGCATCAACAGACTCGCATCACCAGCACCATATAATGGCGGCGGTACGCAAAGCCCTAGCTTCGGTGGTCCAGGTACCCCACCAATGGGAGGTCCTACGTACAGACGATAGATGAGGGTGACGGCTTTGTATATTGGAATTGGTAAATAAGCGTGGAGGAAGACTCTTGATTTTCACGACATGACGAAAACTTCAGCGAGCGCGCGAACGGCGATGGCGGATAATTTTCCTCTTTTTTTCCTTTTTGTATTTATGGCGTGAATCAGTGCGGTCTCAGACGGTCCGGCTTGGCCAGGTAGACTTGAGGTTAATCTGTACCTCTACGGAGAGCACGCGCACGTGCTTGGGTTACATAGGTACTGGCGAGTGGCGCGAGATGAATTGAGATACCTTTTCCGGAGAAACCTCTTACCGACTATTGTGATGTACATCGCGGCCTTGCTTGTTTCTTGACTTCATCAAGTCTTCCTCAAGTGAGGACTCTCTTTCGAATAGACAAGCACCCCACGTCAACTGATAAATCAATTTGGTTCTATGAAAGCATGTCTTGATGTTGTGTGCGGGGTGGGAGGGCTGCAGCCTCGACCAATCACATTTCGTTAATTCAAGCACTTCCCTCTGCCATCTGCAGAGTTTCTAGCTCTTATGTAGTGCTGCGGTGCTGAAAACGAGGCTGATTTGACCTCCAAAGCCTCGTTTTTGGACATTTCCATTGGCTGGTGAAACCAGATGCTACTGATGACTTGCTTGGTGGCTGCTTAGTGGCTTGGAGAAGTCTTGATTGGGAATATTTTCAGCCTTATAGCCTCACTCTGTCTCAGATTTTTTGGGGCTGTTGCAACGATCACACTCTACTCCCCGAGTCAGATTTCTGATGACATGTGACCTTGACTTCTTTGACCTATTCATTCTCCTTCTCAAAAATGGTGGTGACCTGGACTTGAATGCAAGGCCTGTTTGTTCCTCGTTGTGCCTATAGAAGAGGTATGCGTTATTGTCAACTCGGTGCTGTTTGCGAGCTCTTTCTCCTGTTTCTTGATGTCCTTCATTTGTGCTTTCTGCGAGGCTCAAAAACGGAAAATTCCATCCTCTGGTGGGTGCAGAAAGTTCGATGTTGTGTGGGCTGAGGAGCTTGTCCAATCATATCTCCTCATTTCAGGGTTCTCGCCTCTCCATTTGCATGGTTTCCCAACACTTGAAAACTCTTCCTTCTTCAACACGCGAGGCTGAGTTGGCCTCCAAAGCCTGATTGATAGCTTTGTCATTGGTTGAAGCATGTTTTTTTGCTTTGTGGTGGCTTTTTTTACGCGAGGGGTGTAGCAAAAGTGACCTTGCGCAAGTACGCCGAATCTGTACCTCGATATTTTTCAATGCATCGATTAAGCAGCTTCTTGATAATTATTCTTAAAAGATTTATGAGTTTTAGATTGTGAACGAGAGAGGAGTGCAGAATTCAGTGAGGGACTTTTGGGTGTTCTCGCGTACCAAAATTGGCCACTTCTTTCCCGACGAAGAGGCATGGCTACATTCTCGGTGGGTCGGTTTTGAGCCGAGTCATGTGACTGCGAATGTTCTTGAAGATGTGGACAACTAATGACGAGGACTTGAGAGTTGTTTGAGCCGTGATTATTTTCGTGCTTGTGTTTCGAAAGTTTGAGTCTTTCTGGAATTGAATCTAGAAGAGAGTTGCGGATTCACGTGAAGTCGTACTTACCTCGTGCTACCACTCACGTTCAGGGCTGGATAGCTTCCGTGGTGTTGGACCTGGGAAGCAACCAATCCTTTGGCCTATAGGTGCACAGGACAGCCCATCTTGGTGCCTCGGCATCAATCCTCTCAGCCTTACCATATGAATCGAGTTCTTGTACACGAATCTTTCGAGACAGTCTAGATACTTCTTTCGAGGGACTCCTTTCGCTTTTCTCTTATAATACTTTCTTTAATCGAATCTCACTCAAAGAAGGATTGTTATGTAAATGCTGCTTCGATGTTGTGGGTTTTGTGTCCGCATTTCGCAAGGTCGCGGCGTATCCAATCATATTGTCAGATTTCAAGCAACGCCCACAGCTGTTTGCAGAGCTTTCAGCTCCTATATGCACGTGACACTAGCAGAATTGGCCTCCAAAACCTTGTACTCAAGGGGAGCAAAGATGGCGTGTGCGCAGCCTGATGATTGTCTTGGCTGAGACTGGATCGTATGTGACTACATGGTAGCTTGAAGAGGTGTCGATTTCTATCTTCGCAGCCTCGTGAGATTCTATCTGCTGAGATGTGGACGCATTGCCGTCGACAAGCTTAAGCTTGTGGCCATCACTCGGAAGTGTGATGTTGTGAGGCATTGACTTCTTTCTTTGGTCGTTTCTTGTTGGCTGTTTTGAGTGGGAAATTTGTTATGAGTGCGTGACCCTTTTCCATCCTTCCTTCGTAATTTGACAACCAGAAGTCTGCGTTGACGTTTGCTTTTCGCTGTTTGCGAGCTCTTCTACTGTTCTTTCAAAGTCCTACTTCTGCGGGAACATTTGGCATCTTCTGCATACTGATTCTAGAATCCCAAGGCTCGAGGCCCTGTGCCTCAAAGGCCTGTCCAATCACATCATCCCATTCTAAGCGCTTCGCCTCACTATTTTCAAAGTTCCCAACACTTGAAACTCCTACCTTCTTTAAGACTCGAGGCTGAGTCGGCCTAACAAAGCCTATATCTTCCACTCCATATTGGCCGTATTAGCATTTTCTCCACTGACAACGGAATCGAGAGATATTTTCGGTGAAATAGCTCGGAATATCAAGTCAGAGGAGATTCATCGTGGAAGGAACGTTTTTTAGGGATGTTGGGCTTTGGGCTGTGGGTGTGGTACTGGGAGAATGAGAGTTGAAGAGGTGAAGGAGGTGGGTGCACGTGATGAGGCAATTTCGTTGCAAGGCTGGGTGGACGAAAACCTGCTTGGCGGGTGCAGCAACAGGATTCTATCATTTATTTGACGGGCTGAATATCATGCTTCGTGGCGTCAAGAGGCTTCAACATGAGAGTTTGCTGCCTTCTCTTGTTCGAGATGGTTCTGTCTTGACCCGGTTCGTGAGTTGCGTTCTAAAATTTCTGGCATTGTCTCTATTCTGTTGTCTGTCAGAATCATATGGCCTTGGATTTCACGGACTATCTATTCACAAGTTTTGAGAACTCTGATGTTCAAGGCTGGCAGTATCCAAAGTTGGGCACGTGGCATGCTGTAGTCTTCTCGAATCATATTGCCTGATTTCACAGACCTCGCGCCGCTACTTCTAGTGTTCCTGACACTTGAAAATGTAAACGTAGTTCACAGATGAGGCTGGACTGCCCTCCAAAGAGCTACGAAGCATCCTTATTGGGGTGTCCGGCTAGCCGCAGACGCTAGAATGATGTGTACACGTGTCTCCAAATTTCTAAATTCCACAGATTAATACCCCTTGGGATCCCCTTTAAGAGCCGCGCAGCTGTAGAGCTACAGAGTTGAAAAGAGAATAGGATTTTGGTGTTCTAGCATCTGGTGGCCTTAGTGCCTCAGGCAGAAACGTACTTGGGAGGGCTTTGCGATCGCGATTTGCAGCGTGCGATTACTTATTAATTAATAATATAATAACGAAATAATAAATTTGTTTAAAACTTGAAATATAAATATATTTAATTGAATTTCAATTTATTTATAAGTCTTAAGTAATATATACAAAGGGTTATATTAGTTTTTAAATAATTATAAATAAATTAAAATTTTAATAAGAATTATATAAAAAGGATATTCTTTTTATTAATTAAAGAGTTATATTTAATATTTTTATCGAAATTTAAAAAAATTAATTATTTTGATTTTAATTTTAAGTTTTATATAATTCTAAAAGCTTTATATTAATTTTTATAATAAATAATTAATAATTAAAATTATAATAAAATATCGAAATAAAAAATAATTCATTTATTTTTATAATTTTAAATATAAGAATATAATTTAGAAAAATATTATATTTTTAATAATAAAATTAAAATTATATAATTATTATTAAATAATAATTAATAATTAATAATTAATAATTAAATTTAAAATTTCGAAATTACGAAATTATAAATTAAATTATATTATATTAAAAGTAATTTATTCGTTTAAATAAATCAATTAATATTTCGATTTAATAATTATTTTTCTTTCTAAAAATAATCTTCCTTATAATTTTTATTATAACCCCTTTACAAGGTTTCGGGCTCTGGGCATTTATATTATTTTCCTCGACTCTAACCACGAGAAGAGTATACAAAACAGGTGTTCACCAGAAAGGCGGTGACAAGTGCGCTGAATCTGTCTGCAGGAATGCCTTGATGGCTGACTAACGCCGAGGCGGTTTGCTGGCATGACGCAATTGTCCTCATTGGGCACTCTTGCGCAGCCTGAAAACCACTCGCCCTCACGACCATTCCGATCTCCAAAATTTTCCTCCATCCATCTTCAAAGGGAAGAATGATTCACCCTGGGTCGAAATCACATCTACACAGCATTCATGTCTTTCGGATTCTCCGTCGGCGACTTTTTAGCCGCTGGGAAGCTCATCAATGACATCGTCTCTTCCCTACGCCATTCCTCAGCCTCGTCCTATCGGGAGCTTGTTCTCGAGCTTCATGGCCTCAAGCGCGCCTTGGACGAGATCGAGCATCTCCAATGTCCGCCTGGCCAAGAACCAGCGCTGAACAGCGTAAAAGTCGCGGCTCTCATGTGCCAGTACCCGCTTGACGAGTTTGCCTCGAAGCTGAAGAAGTACGAAAGGCTTGACATCCAGCACGGAGATAACTTAAGCAAGTCAGACAAACTGAAGGGCTGGGGGCGGAAGTTTCAGTGGGGTGTCGGCATGGAAGAAGATGTTGTTATGCTTCGGGCATACATTGCGACCCACGTGGGCAGCCTGAATATGCGGCTCATTACCGTCGGCCTGTGGGCCTCTCTATGCCGACGACGACTTGATCTTTGCTAACTCTTTGTAGAGCTACAACCTTCTCGAGCATGGAACAGAGCCGAGCAGAAACCTCTATCCTGCAAAGCAAGCTTGAGGTGGTCCGCAGCGAGGTTATAGAATCGAGGCGAGAACAATCGCTACACGGCTCAATGATTACTAAGACTTCCTCCTTGCTAGAGCATCTTTCCGATTTAGTATCAATGTAAGTTCGCCCTTTTCTTCTCTTGGACTTAGCATTGACCAGCCTCTAGCGGTATTGGCATTCGGCTCGAAACTTTGATCGAGCTAGCCCAGAATATATGGAAATCGAACCTTCAAATTATTGCTGTTGTAACTCAACTCCAGAGCCAGCCGCCTAGACCGAACGCATCTCGAACCTGGTTTCAGGATCCTGTAAGATTCGAAGACGCACTTGGCCGTGTCCTCCCCATTCCGTCAGAGTACGGCTGGAGTGTAAGGTTGCATCCACTCACTTCACAGTTCTGGCTAATACAGCTTTATAGAAGGTACATGCAATCATTGCGGACCAGTTTTCGGCAGGTCCCGGGAGTAACAAAGTCAAAGCTGGCGAGTATTTACTCTTCAACTCCCTGGACTCTTCGAAGATACTTTTGCAGCCTCACACGGAGAGCCTGATCCCTGGGATGAGTATCACAATGGCTCTTATCATCGGGCGATACGGCTCTATCACTCTGGACGGCTGCCCGAGGATTGGGTGCGTATCAAGAAATATTGAAGCCAGCGAGGCTGGCGGCAAATTCTGGTTAGTTCTACAAGCCCAGAATCCATACACCCCTTGGCTAAGTTGATTCTCTGCCCAGCACTCTTTGCAGATGTTGGTTTAATTCTACCAACAAGAGGATAGCTTTACCTCTACGGCCAGAGAGAACACCACTTAAGACATATACAACGGAATACATTCCACGGGGTCGCCTCCGCCGAAAAAGACATGCCATTACTATATTCGACTCAAACAATCCAAGCAATTTCAATGACCGACGCGGGGAGGGAGGCGCATTTAAGAACCTATTAATCCATTTCATAGATCTACCGGCGACCCCACCCATAGTAAGCTTTAGGGAGCGTAAGAAGCCCACAAGTCACACCAAACAAAATCCCATCAAGTTTGATGGATTCATACCTAAGAATGATAAAGTCGGCGTTACCAATGACAAGGATGGACCATACCCAGTACAGCAAAACATCGAGGCTGGCGAAAGCTACAATGACGTCAGATCCGAGTGCGGATGGGCTATAGCTCCGTCGATCATTTCGGAAAGTCGAACCATTCAGACTACTTCGGCTATTCTATTTCACGTCATACCTGATTCACAAGGAACAGAATCATCAAATAGACTCGCAAGATGGCTACTGTCGATCGGAGACGGGATTGGAGACGGGATCGGAGCTACATTCGCCTGTCACTTTCACAAAAAAGACCCTTACAGGTACAACGGTCAGAACCGCCTGAAATATAGGAACTGTGCTCATCCCACGATTCTACAAAATGATCTTCGTCGTCATTTAAAGTAAGTCTCTGATCTGGAGCCTGTGTCTCCCGATCCTAACAAATAAACTAGAGATCATCTCAATCATAGCCATCGCCTCGCTCAATGCGATCGATGCTATAGCGATTTTGGGAGCAGCATAGCCTTAGTCGAACATCGCCAGTTACCAAACGAATGCGAGAAACGACCAGCTTTATTTAAAGAGGGTATGGACGATAGACAATGGGACAGGATCTGCTACATTATGTACACAAAGGGAAGATCGGATTTCGACAAATGGTTTGATATTTGGAAGATACTATTCCCTGATACCCCACCACCTCAGACGCCTTGTAAGTGATTATCTTTCTCTTTCACTGTATCTTAACTAATTTTAGTAAGGGAATAAATCTGAAACGCTGTCTATGGATCCGCCGCTCGACAACGAGCGCATTAGGAGGGCCTTCGAATTGGGAATGGCGACTGGTATCAACCAAGGATTCCTTCCCCGCGACGATCAATTGTATCAATATCTCTTCAGTATCTTACGGGGCGTGGACACGCAAAGTTCAAACGCAACAGGCATTGATACAGAACCAAGGCACGCGTCTGATGTCGACTCAAGGACTGCCGCAAACAACGAAAGTCTTGCCACCGGTTGGCAGACCGGAGCCGCTAACGAAATCAACGAGACGAACCGCACTCCAAATCCGGATGACACTCTTGCCAAACTGGAAAAGGACATTTCCGAGCTTAGGATCGACGGTATTCTACGGTCACGACTAATTTCTATAATCAGATCGCGGCTATGATTATCTCGCTACAATCTACCAACGATGGGTACAATGAAAGTTGAGTAGATCGAGAAGCGTGCCGATGAAATGGGCTGGGAAGTTCAGTAGAACAGATTACGAGCGCCTTGAATTACTACCATGGAAACAATATTGTTATCGAGGCCTGGTTACTGGCTTGAGCTTTACAAGGCTATTCAACGACCTTTTCTGGAGGTTGAAGCGCCGGAATCATCACAGACCAAGGTATACACTAGTCGAGGACACTAAGGATATATTAGTATAAGTATATAAAGGTGGCAATATATTAATAGTAGGTTCTAATAGCTTAAGTATATTTTCTAATATAAAAGAGAATAAGAAAAAAGGGATATCAAAGAGATATAAATATAGCTTTATTGGCCGTCCGCTATGAGAACTAATGTGAGGTTTTTT
>FJOG01000015.1:100077-161373 GCA_900073065.1 Phialocephala subalpina | reverse complement strand
GGAATCGGGGCTGCTCGACCGCCCGCTTCCTGTCCCGATCTAGCGGGTGAGCGCCGCCGCCCTGAGCTCGCGAGAGCTGGCTGAGCCGTGGGTGCCACTTAGGTGGGGCCGGGGTGATCCCTCACCAGATTTCCGGCATTTCCCTTTGGAGCTGCAGAGTTCTTAGCTTTTCCCAGCTGCGAAAGCATCTAGAAGCGAGGCTAAATCGGCCTCCAAAGCCTTGTGCTTAAGTTTTACTATTGGCTGAAGAGCAGAGTATGCTCTGCAGGCGCGATGGCTCGCATGTCTTGGCTGGGGCGGATTGTCGGGTAGCTTGGAGACTTCAACTTGTACTTTCCAAACCTCGTGGACTTGTCTCTGTTGTAGTTCGAATTTCGTGAGATTCGTAGGGTCTCACACAACCGTTTTCGTCGAACTCGATTGAGTTGCATCCTCGAGTTGCATCCTCGACTCGGATGTGTGATGGTGAAGAGCCGTTGGCTTCTGATTTACCTGTCCGTGTCTCTCTAGCTTGTTCACGCGTGGATCTTTTCTTGAATGCAAGGCCCATTCGCGTTTGATCTTCGTTGTTTCACAACTCAAAGAATTCGTTGATTTCACCTCTTCGCCGATTGCGAATAATTTTACTGCTTCTTTGAAGTTCTGCATCTTTCGGAACATTTGAAAAGCTCTGCGTATAGAATGGCAAGGCTGTGTCCCTCTCAGCCTATCCGGTCACTTCTACCCGTTACGGATACCTTCCCTCACTGCCTCCGAGTTTTCCCGCACATAATACGGAATAATAATTGGGAGAAGTGATTGGAGCCTGGATTGCCCTCGAAGCTATGGCTTCCAAAGCCTTGTAACCCTTACTGGCTATTGATTGTAATCGCACCTCCCGATCCGACGACGAAATTTGAAGGTTTTGTTGATTGAATGGGTTGGAATATCGAGGAGGAGGAGGAGCATTATCTAGTATATGTGGGAAAAGAGGTCGTTCGAAGGGTAAAAGGCTTTTGGTTGTGGGTGTGAAGCTGAGAGAATGCGAATTGAGGGGACGAAGGAGGTGGGCGCACGTGCCGTTATTTGACTTGGTGCCACGGAGGGAAAAGCATTCTCTGAAGGGCCTTCATTGGATCAGACCTTGGCTCTTGTGGCTTGAAGAGGCCTCAATGTGTGTGTTTCGCACCCTTGCGAAGTTGCGATCATTGGTTGTCATGCATCTCCCATTTGCTGTAACTGGTTGATGCACGCGACACCCTTGCCAGTGGCTTGAAGAGGCCTCAACTTCTCTTTTCGCAGCCTTATGAGGCTTCTGTCCTCACTACATCACATATCAGCAACAGTCGCGGCTTTGGCTATCATATACCTGGTCTGTTACAACCTCCGGTCTATCTATCACGAAAATTTGTTACCAGCTTTATCGACAAATCATTTTTTTATTTTCTTTTCCGTGTCACAGTCGCCAGTTCCCATCGCACCAAGAAATGACGGTTCCAAAATGGCTTCGTCGTCTCGGAGGAGTTGTCAGTATAAAGCCAAAACAACGATCGAGACTGGAAAAGCTGCCAAACGTCCTTGAACCGCCAGTACAGCAAGCTCATCCAGACAAACAATCTCCATCAAAACCTACCCACTCCAGCCCACCTCAATGCAACAACCCTCGGCAGTTTCCCGCGACTCGAAATCCCCCAAAGGCTACGCTCCTACACGAAAGAGCCTTTCAGGATGACATTCACATCTTCATCCAAACCTTGACCGGCCGATCACTCCTCCTCGATGTGGCGACCACATGTAGCATTAAATACATTAAGTCTAAAGTCGAAGAGAAGGAACGAATACCGATTGATCTTCAACACCTCTCGTTCGCAGGCAAAATCCTCGAAGATGGTCGACTGCTGGATCACTATGATATTCGGAAGTGCTCGACACTCCAATTGAGTCTTCGCCTCCGAGCGGGCTCAACGGTCGTGGTTGATTATGACGACGGCGATCTAAGCTGGCGTGAACTTGCTTCGGACGCAGTATTGCGGCTTTCGAGGAGGGTAACACAACAGTGCTGGGATCCGAGGGTTCTGTGGAGTCCGTCGACTCTTGAACGAGAACGTTTTCTCCGCGAGGAATACTCGAAGCTTCGCACTTTTGCTGCGGCATTGCCAAGTCACGAGCCTGTAAGTGGCCTTTCAACGCCGTCTTTCCCGGTGAGGGATGGCTGAACAACTGGTGCGTTCGGTAGAGATACCAGCCCCAAGCGTCGACGTCTTGGGACTCGCACTGCTTGTCTTCACCCCTGCCGACAGACACTTCCTCATGGACCTCAACGACTTCAACGACTTCAACACTCATTAAATGTGATGAGGCCACCTGTCAGAAAACCTTCAGTTCTCAAGCTGAGTACGAGTACATCATCCTCGTTACACTTTCTCTTCTGAATCTAACGTCTCCTAGACGCCATCGACGTTATCACATAAAACCAAAGTCCTGCCCGCATTGCGATCAAAGGTTTGGCACGAAGAAAGACTTGAAGAGGCATGTGAACGACAGGCATTTTGCGACGGAGAGGTTCTATTGTTCTAATTCGAGTTGCGAGTACACTGCTAAAGTTGGAGGGGAAACAAAGTTTTTCAGGAGGAAGGACAATTTAAAGAGACATATGCGGGGGGTGCACGATGTGCATGATTTGGTTAATTTAATTTGAATCTTGTAACCGAATTCCCGTTAGAAATCCCGTCCCCACCAAAATCCCACCTTAATTTAAATAATAAAATTAGAATATCTCAGCCACCTTTTAATAAAAAAATTTAAAATTTAAAATTTGATTAATATGTATTTAAACTTATAATATATAAAGTAATTTTTGATATATAATATAAATCTAATATTATATTATATAAATCCTTTATATAAGATAATAAAGGTTAATAGAAATTAATTTTGTACTATATATATTATACAAATCACATTGGATTTAAAGGATTAATATTAAAAAAATTATATATCTTTCAAAATTAAAGATTAAAAAATATTAAAAAATATTTCTTTTAAAATAAAAATAAAAAAATAAATATTAATTATATAAATATTAATTTTTAAAGATATTTTGAAGTTATATATATATAGTAATGCGTTTAATATAAAGAAATTTATTATAAGTATTATATACAATTAAATATTAAAATATTTTATTTTTATATTAAATAATTAATTAAAATTTATATTTTAAATATAAATACAAATAGTATAAAATAAAAATTAATCAAAAATGCTTTTATAATAGTATAAAATGAATATAACTTAATATTAGCTGAAATCATTAATGAAATATAAATATATTTAAATAAAATTTGAATAAAATATATAAATAATTATTTTATTTTAAAATAAAAAGATATTACTTATTTATTTAATTTATATTTAATTTTATATTATAATGAAAGTTTTAAGTTAATAAAAGATATATTATATATAATATATATATAAATAATATTTATTGTATAAAAATTAATATTAATATTTAAAATAAATTAATAATTATATTAAATAGTAATTATATAACAATATTAAAGTTTAAAAATACTCTTTTATATTACGCAAATGAAAATAATAGAAAGGATTTATATTATATATATTATATATAATATTATTTAGACTTTTTAATAATTTTATAAAATTTCAAAATTTCAAATATTAAAATTAAGATTCTTTAATATATACTAGTAAAAATGAAATTGCTTTTAATTTAAATCAATATAATTAGTATAAGTAATAGTATATTAAAGTAATATCCATTTAAATGCCTAAAATAAATAGATATTAAATAATATATATAATAATATATATTTGTTTTCAAATTTATTATATTTTGTATTTATTAAAAAAAATATTTAATTCTTTTACATTATATTAATCTTATTACTTTAATAATATAAATATATTTAAATTGTTTTCTTATAGCATTATGGATAATTCTATAATTAATTATTAAAAGTTGTCGAAAGGTGGGATTTTGCCAGGGATGGGATTTGACACGGGATCTCGGTTACGGGACAGCCCATGGGGATAGAGTAGTCTGGTATTATGGTGTTCTTGAGCAGCGAATGATACTTATAGACTCAAAATTAATTTTCCCTTTCGCTCGTTCTGTTTTAGTCTGCGGACGTAAGCAACTGCTGCTTTAACCTGAGCTGAGGGTGAGCATACTCAAGCCGAGGGTAAGCATGCCGGAGCAGAGCCTAAACATGCCCGAGTACCCCGTGAGTCGGCCTGCGCATCATAATATGGAACCTATTTTGGCCTCCTGTGTGCCCTGGCTATAGTTTCCTTACCGAATCTTGCTAAGATCCGTTTCTGCTACCTCACAGGGTTTCTGCCGGAGCTGATTTTGGAGCACCTTGTCAAACAGCACGTGATTAGTAATTCAGCCTCACAATTTGCCGGTGTAATCCCGACAGACGAAACGCCATCCCTTTCGGGCGTAATAGACTTCATTCATTCCGACCAAGATCTTTCCGACTACTTGCCTAAACTCGGTCTTCTGTTGTCGTTCCACCCTCGAATCGCAAGCATCATGCCGCCGAGCCTTTCTGGCGCACTGGGATCTATTGGCTTTTTGAGGGAGCAGATACAGGATAGCCTGGTCACCTCAATCTCCGAGCGCCTTTTCCTGCCCACCGACAAGCTTCACGAAATATTCACTCTCGCGGCGATCAAAGGCGCCGTCGAGGAACTGACTTGCGGTCCAGGTGATCGCATTAAGCTGGCGGACACGATACACGACGAAGGCCAGAGGCTGTTTGCCATGCTCATTTACAATGATTGCCAAGATCTCATCATCGAGTTCCGCAAACATGGTGCTCTCGACAGTCGACTCCCGCTGAGTGAAGGTGATGCAGTGACAATTGCGGGTAGCCCCATCGGCCGCCGGCTCGCCCAAGAGGTCCAATGGGTGTTTTACCCTTACACCTTCCCAGAGAGCATGTGGAAGTGTCATCGTGAGGTGGAAAAGAAAATGATTCTTCCCTTCATTGGCGCCGAGCAAATCGGCACTGGGGCATTTAGTGATGTGAACAAGATGAATATCTCGCCGTCTCAACAGAACTTTGTTGACAAAGGAGTGAGTGCTTCCAAATTGACCCCATTGACCCGATTCCCGCATGGAAGCCCTTACACTGACGCGATACTTTCCAGGTGGAAGAGGTGCAAGTGGTGCGGAAACAACTTAAAGTCAAAGGTATGACGAAAGAGTTTGAGAGGGAAGACAAGTGTTTGCGACTTTTGAACCAGCTGCATCATCCCAACATCATTCCTCTATGGGGCTCTTACACGTACCGTGGGGAACAGAACTTTCTCTTCCCATATGTAGACATGGATCTCGGCAAATTCTTAATAGCTAAAACCCGCTATCGAGATTTTCAATGGGACTTCACTTTCTACTCTGCCCTCACGGGACTCGCGTCAGCGCTGTCGAAGACACACCGCCTTCATCTCAACCAAGCCAATCACGACGTCGACTTCGAGGCCATCGGCTACCACCATGATCTCCGGCCGCCCAATGTCCTGCTTTCTCCCGATACCTTCATCCTAGCTGACTTCGGACTGGGCCGCCTAAAGTCGGCGGAGGCCCTGTCGCACACGCCGTACAAGTCGATCAGTGGGGATTATATTGCCCCCGAGTGCACTGACATGGAAGAGAACCCGCAAACCGTCAATCGAGCTATCGATGTCTGGGCTTTCGGTTGTCTTATCGTCGAGGTTGTCACCTACATGCTGAAAGGGGCAGATGGTGTCGAGGAGTTCCGCATGAAGCGACTCACGCCGGGGCGGTTTCCTCGGTGGAAAGACGCCGGCTTCTATCAGCCTCATGGCGACGTCAAGCAAGAAGTATTTGATTGGATGGAGGCGCTGAGACGCGATAACCCCCACCCAGACTTGGTTCCCCAGCTTGTTGAGCTATCTCTTCACGCTCTTCAAGTTGACCCGCAAAGTCGGCCTGACATGAACAACATGCATCGTCGCTTGGCAGTTTTGAGCCTGCAAAAACACTTCCACTCCGTTCAAGACATGTTTCGTGAGGTCCGCGGGACCAGAGAAATATCTGCGCCCCTTGCTGAGCACCACCTAGAGAGTCTTCGATTCGCGCAGGAACGGTTCGAGATATGGGGCCACGCTTTGACTTTGGGTGAGAAAAGTGTTTCCAGCTACGCCTATGAGCAATCAGAGAGTTCGGTCAAAATCATGAAGAAGTTAGTCCATGCATTAAGAGAAGAACCAGAGACGCGGCACCTGGGGGATAGATCTGCCATGTTTTCCCTTGAAAACGTGATAGTCCAAAGTGTCGAGGACCTGTGGAGATTGTTGCCAGACAATCTCCTTCAATCGGCCGAGAATCAATGGCAAGAGGCGCTTTCTAACAACGAAGTTGTTGAGCAGATGCATTGTTCTCTCGGCGATTTACCATCCGCTAGTATGGCCGCTCCCATCAATGCCCTCCAATGCGAATTCGAAGAAGCGGCACGAGTATTCAAGGACAACCTTCCCGATTCTATACCTTTGGACGAGATCCTCAAAGTAACATCCAGCAACGATGTTTACGACATTACAGATAAAATCCAGGAGGAGCAGCAGACACGCGGTGGGCTTCGTAACCTACCGAAAATGCAGCTATATTTCGAGCGCCTGGAGGGGTATGCTGGCGTTATTAATGATATTATTAACGGGAGTCACGATGTTCTGGCACTCCTCTGGGGACCGATCGCACTTCTTTTGCGGTGGTCGAGAACGCTGGGCACGGCCTACGACTCAATCATCAATGTCGCCGCCGAGATAGGGCAAGCACTGCCCGATTTTCAAGCCTCGGCAGCAGTATTCGACCAAAACATGGAGGCCAAAGAGATTCTGGTGCTTTTTTTGAAGGATCTTCTCAACTTCTATCGTGAAGCCTTGGAGCCTTTCAGTCACCCGAGTAAGTACCATGGCAAAATGTGCCTTTCGTCATAATTTACCTAGCTAGCTAGCTATTACTGACCATTACCATAGACTGGATGCATGTCTTTGATCGCTTGTGGCCGAAGCATTACGCGCATATCTTGGAAGTTGCGCGTCATATTGGGCGACTCACTCGACTGATGAGGACAGAGATACGCCTAGAGCACATCCAACAAGAATATGAGTTTCGAAAGGATGCATTGGAGGGTTTCAAAGCGCAGAAGAGGGAGGCTCGTCGGCAAGAATTCCACCGCATCATGACATCTCTTAATCCGTGCAGATATGATGACACCCTATATCGCCTTCGCGGCCGCCGCTGTAAGGAAACTGGAGGTTGGCTCTTTATGGACAAGACTTTCACGAAATGGCTCAACAGCTCGCAGGAGGAGAACCGAATCCTGTGGTTGAAAGGGATTCCAGGGGCGGGTAGGCATACATCTTTTTAGCACTGTTTCCAGTCCCGTGAACTCTTCAAATGTTCCAATGCTTGCCTTGGAACAACACTGAAAATTGCACACCACCTTGGTCAAAACCATGTCTAACATTGGGTTATTTAAACACAGGCAAGACAGTTCTCTCTAGTGCAACTGTCGACGAATTGAGACGTTTCCAAGGGACGGAGACAGCTTTTGCATTCCTGACGTACCAGGAAGCCAAAACTTCAGCGTTGTCGATAACCCACTCCCTTATCTTTCAGCTGGCTGGAAGAGATGAAGAGCTCATGGCTGTTATTTGCGATTCGATGGTGGAAGACCTTAAGAACGATCTCACTGCCGCAAGCAACCTTCTGTCCTCTCTTATTCGCTACACTGGCTCCGTCTATCTCGTTATTGACGGTGTTGACGAGATCAGTGAAGCAGAGCGTGGCAGACTTGTCACAGAACTTCTTAGGCTGGCCAAGATATGCGAAAGGCTGAGGATCATCCTTAGTAGCCGATCCGAAGCCGATATAATGCGACTGCTGGATGATACAGCAGTCGTGATCCCAGTTCATGACCATAATGAAGGAAGCATCAAAGACTACATTCACGAACGTAGTCAATATATCTTCCATACTCGCAAAGTTTTTCCAAAGGCACAAGTCGAGATCAGGAAGCTTTTGGTACCGTTAGCAAGTCGTGCAAAAGGCATGTTCCTCTATGCTCGGCTCATTATGGACATGATCGCAACTATGCACGACATGTCAGAAATACTGAAAGAGTTGGCAGTTCTCCCAGAGAGCCTTGATGATGCGTAAGAGTGCCCCCCAACTCAAGAGGATGAACTGCGACTGACCAACTATCATGTAGTTACCATCGTATCATTGTACGCTTGGGAGACCACAAGGACAAGCGCAGGTCAGAGCAGGCTCGGAGACTCTTGGGATGGGTTGCCTGTACTTCGACGCCACTTACTATCGAGGACGCACACCAAGCCTTAGTTGTAAGGCCTGGCAACCGGGATCAGGTCTTCGATATAGTCGCAAAGCTCGATGTTGTTGAGGTTCTTGGTCCAATAGTTGAGACCGTGGACACTTATATACGCTTTGTTCACTTCACGGCAAAAGAGTAACTAGCGTACGCTGGAACTTGTCGATCTACTGCTAACTGTCTTGCAGATATATCTCCAGCCCTCATCTCGGAGCACAGCTGATTGAAATGAACCAGGCCACCCTGGATTTGGCCGTGCGCTGTATCGAATATCTATGCCAGCGCCATCATGATCCCGATTTGCCAGCTAAGGAGCGTTCTGAGAACGTCTCTACGGGTCAATACAGTTTCCATACCTTCTCAACGCGAATGTGGTTCGATCTGGTCTGTCAGTATCTTCGGTCCATCAAGGCAGCGAATCCGTCAGCCAATCTGATTGATGCCATTCAAATGCTGTGGGAGGCTAGGAAGATACAAGACTTTAATAGCACTGCCAGAGGTGGAAGCGAGGATGAGAGCGAGGATGAGAGCGATAATGAAGCTACTTTTGGAACGTTGGAGGCAAAACATCCTCTGCTGCATCAGCTACTCTGCAGAGTCTCACGGTTTCGCAACTCGTCTTTCCAATTCACCGGCAAGACAAACCGAGGTACGACCGCACCCTTCATGCCTATGAACCTCTTAGGAGTTGAATTGCCTAGCTGATATTCCTAGACTCTCAGAAGGATAAACGTGATCCCCTTACGACATCAGCCACATCCCAACGCATCCGTCAGGCCTTAGACGCCGCACTCTGTAATTCCCCAACGGGCTGGCTCATTTCCGGCGAACCCGGATGCCATGAGAATTGTGCCTATATCCTGCAGTACTACGGACCACGACCATTCAAATGCCGGTTCCCACAGTGTGAATTTTGGCAACACGGCTTCCAAAAGCGTGTCCCCAGAGACAGGCACGAGCATTCGCATGATAACCCTTTAACATGCCCTGTTCCCGGCTGCGAATCTGGACTGATCGGCTTTTTGTCCGAGAGAATGCTGCAAGGTCATTTCAAGCAAGCGCATCAAAGCGGTCAGTCGCAAGTGAGCTTCGACGTCCAGGATCTCGCTCAGGACGGAGTTGAGGCTTTGCTCTGTGACTTGGTCCAAGAGGACCAAGTGGGAGCTGTCCAGAAGGTCCTGTCGACTTTCCCAAACGCCCTCCAGGTCAATGACAGTCGACATAAGCTCCGAATACTCGCCGCCTTCGCAGCTTCGGGTGCCATGCTCGAGCTGTTGGAAGAGCCGGCTGAATATGATGAGGCCAAGCTAGTATCCGAGGCTTGGGCAGACTGTATCGCAGAGTCAATAAAGGGCTGCAATGGGAGTACTCTGAGATATCTTCTGTCTCGAGTTAAACCTTTTTTGGACGGCCAGTTACAAGATCCTGTCGACTCTTATAATTTTCTACAGGGACGGGAAGGGAAAGACCACTCTCACCGAGTCCTGCTCATTTCTCAACTCGTATCGAATGATTGGCTTGAAGGAATGAAAATCTGGGCCAAGTGGCTTCGAAGCGGACTAAATATCTTCCCTGGGCGAGATAAGAATTTGACCCTGATAAAAAGGTTGTTTGGGGGCAAAAAACAATTCAGGCAGCTGCGTCACACTTGGCGGGGGACCAACAACTGCTCTGTCTGTGGAGGGACTCTGGAGTCGTCGCGTTTTTGGATGAAAAGTGGGCCAGTCAAACTCTGAGAAATGTAGCAGAGTTCGGCTGTTCAATCACTCTAGCAGTGTATCTACTTGGGCATGGCGCCAATATCAATAGCCGTCCAAGTAATACGCAGAAAACTGCACTTCAACGCGCCGCAAGCAACACATCTGCTGAGGGAGCTGAAATGATCAGATTTCTCCTCCTAAATGGTGCTGACCCAGAAGCAGACCAGGAGGAGACAAACATCGTCTTATCAGTGGCACGCCCAGGAAAGAAGATACGGGAAGAGGAGGGCGCAAAAGGCATTCATCGATGGTTGGGGAAGACCTGGGATGAGCTTGTCGAAGAGACCAAGCGAATCCGGCATGACAAGGAGGCTGGAAAGGAATTGATGTCTAAAATTGGCGAGGGGAAGTAAATTGCCCTTTCAGACCGAGAGCCTGTGGCTAATTAAGTCGAGGTAGTTGATTCTTTTATATAAATCATTCCACACACATCAACCATGGCACATCTCCACAATATTTCCTCCCGTTTTTTTCTTCTTTTTTCTCTTTAAACCCCCCGACCTCGGACTAAAAAGTCTGATGGTATTACTCCTGTCTTTGAAACGCCTTATTCCAGCGTTTCAATAGAAAAGACCTTGATAGAGTTTGGCTAAGTACTAGCAAGAGTGACATAGCGTACCTAGCTACTATAAAGAACCTATATTTGCATTTGCCAACATAACCGCAATTTACACGTAAGTTAAGGCCTGTAGCAAGCCAGTTGATGCATGCGTTGGATTTAACGAGTGGGTCGCCTACTTATCTATGCTAGCATCTCTTTCATTCTCTATGATCTGTTTAGTAAAGAAGCCTCCTAAGTAGACAGTGATCACGATTGGACATTACCTTCCATCTTTTGGATTCTAAATCAGCCCCTGTTACTCCATTCATATTTATAGCCTGATTGATGATTTGTATCTTTTCCTGCTGCACCTGCTGGACATACTGAACGATATAATGAGTATGAGTAACAGAGGAATTGGAAAATAGGCCAGAAAGGTCCACTTACTGTTTCGACAGAGTTGGGAACGATATATCGGAAGACCGTAACTTCTTGCGTCTGCCCTATGCGATACACTCGATCAACGGCTTGTGCCTCTACCATTGGGTTCCAGTGAGGCTCTATCAGATGCACAATACTGGCCGCTGTAAGATTAACCCTAAACCAAAGCACAGTTAGTTGAATAAAGTTCGACAAACCATAATAGGTTAAAATTGGTACCCTTCTGCAGAACTGCCGATACTAGCCAGCATCACTGTGCAGTCGGGCCTGTTATTGAATTCCTGCACGGCTTTTCGCCGTCCTTCGAGGCTGGTATGTCCATCGATACGCCGGAAGCCAAACTGCGCGTTATTGAGTGCCTGCTCAATCAGGTCAAGCATTTTAACCCAATAACTGAATACCACGCTGCATTTAGTCAGCTAGATGTTACCTTCTCCAGCAGTGAGGGTGTTGTGACATGCCTTTTTCTTGGTCTGCCGTTAGCCCCTGCTGCAGTTCGCTCCTGTTCTAGGTTCCCCAACAATGCCAGTACCTTGGCTGAGGGTCGATAACATGGTTTGGCTGAACCAGACCTTTCAGAGCTGGCTGGTTGGGAAGCCGACAAGCCTTTTCTGCCCAGGAAATCGGCTTGCAGGTTCGTGTTTGATGACCCTTGCTCTGAAGTTGCACAATTGACGCATATGGAATCTTGGTCATCTGCCCGAGCGACACTGTCATCAAGCTCCCCCTCGCAGACGGAGCACCTGCCATGGTAGACTTGCATTTCAGAAGCAAAGGAAGAAATGGAAGCAATGGAGCTTTCCTCCCTTCTTCTTTTTACCGCTTCGGGCAGAAGCTGCTCTCCGTGGTCGCAGATAAGTCGCAGGGAGTTGATAAGGAGTAATATGTTCTTTTCCTTGCCTTTGGGCAATAAATATTTTTCTGGCCGTTTCTCCAAACCCGCAGCTATTTCTGCACTAAATTTCCTGATGTCATCATACAAGACCTGATCATCCCAATGGAGATGAACTTCGTGTATCTTTTCAGAACGTGGAGGAAGTTTTAGCTTATCGGAGGACAAGGTTTTCTGCTTCGTTCTCCGAAGACACGTTGCCCGAATAAGTCCCTGCAAACGTTCAACCCCTAGCTTGTGCTTCCCTTCCACGGGTTTAATAATCCAAAACATGAAGTTGGACTTTTTTACGAACGGAAAAACGCGTATAAAACTGAGCAAGGCGCCGTAGTCGTCAAGGGAGTTGTGGATTGGTGTTCCTGTCAAACACCATCGATACTGGGATGTGAGCTCACAAACAGACCGAAAAGCCTGTTTTGAACGGTTTCGAATGTGGTGAGCTGCAGTGAGATTAGTAAGGAGAAGAAAGGTCCTACCATGTACCAGACTTTACTCACCTTCATCCAAGACAACCCGAAGCCATTTCCAGGAATAGAGAGGACTCGTTCCCTTTGAAGCTGCCCACTCGGAGCGAAGTGTTTCATATGTCGTAATGACAATGTCCGCGTCTGGGAACTGGTTGGCATGACTTTCTCGACCAGAGCCGTGATATATCTCTACTCGTATTTGCCCTTCGTGGATGTGTCTAAATGCCACCACGTCGTTAGTCCTCGTGTCAAATGACTTCAAAGCAGTGCTTACTGTGAGATCTGGTCTACCCAGCCGTATATGGCTTTCCTGATCATCAGTGACCCATAGATATCACGTCTCTTAGCTCGGACT
Organism: Phialocephala subalpina; assembly: GCA_900073065.1. Lineage (NCBI taxonomy): Eukaryota > Fungi > Ascomycota > Leotiomycetes > Helotiales > Mollisiaceae > Phialocephala > Phialocephala subalpina. The sequence goes on along the minus strand of FJOG01000015.1, from coordinate 148,545 downwards.
CACTGGACTTTGGTGCAACAATAAGCGTTCCCCGGTGCCTTGTGTTCTTAGAATGACCAACTGTTATAGAATCAAAGTCTAGAGAGGAGCAGACCAGCGCCAACACGCTCAATGTCTTCCCAAGGCCCATATCCTTGATAGATCCTATCAGTATCCCAAATGTACAGGTGTAGGGAGAACCTACATCAGCTAGTATTCCTCCCATAGTTGGGATAGGCCTGGACTCAAGGGACCTCGTGACTGTATGACGATAACTAAAAGTCAAGATAAGAAACTAAATCATACTGCCAGTACTGTTCCTTGAAATTACTTACTACATGGTCTTGCTGTTCTCGTTAAGTTCCTTTCTCCAAAGCGACGGGAACATCGGCTGCTCAACATAGCCGCTCTCCTTCTCTAGCATCATAGCTAGCGCTGTGATTTGATGACTGATTCAAAGTATTAGTCATCGTTCATAATAGGTCGTACTGTCTCGTACCTCATGAGTGGTGAGCGAAGCCGCGGACTTGGTGACGTTTTCATTGCTGCCACTGTCCCCCCATCCGCTTCCGCGGTTTCGAAAATTTGTAGAAAGCGACTCTTGATTATTTCATTTCCTGATTCGGTCTGGGCGGAATTATCGTCTACGATGTCTAGGTGCAAATGCTCGAGTTTTGGTATTTCTGCGCCGGGACGAAGAAGGTAATGGGGATTGTGATATTGGACTTCGGGTATGATTTCAGCGGCATAAGGATGCTGCAGAAAGAAACCGGCGTTTGAAAGAAGGCTACCGATGGCCACCCTGTCATCCCAGAGACCGTACAGGATGATGTGTATACTGTACTCTCGGGCTGCTTTCACGGGTGCAGATTTCTTCATCTTTGGCTTGCCTGATTCTCTCATGTCTTTGATCTCGGAGATCAGAACCGTGGCATCCAGTTTGAGGCGAAGCTGCCGAAGTGTGTTGACGAGCCCAGAGTTATTTAGAATACCGACGTGTGCACCAGAATTCTGACTCTGAAGCATGAAGATACCTCCGAATGGTTTCAGATTCACGGGCACAGAATGGGCCCCATTCTCCAGCGCAAAGGAAGAGGTGAGTTCTGTTATTACCTTGCGGCCTGTCAGAACATCGCGAGGGTCGCAGGGCAGACGTGACTTACAACGCCAAAACAAGTATCGTAGTCGCAGCAGACATCCGTGGATTCAGCCGAGAGTAACGCGGTTGGAACTTGTGAGAACGGTTGATTGGCTTGGGACTCACTGAATACCGACTGGTCATTTCGGCATACATCGACTCCGGAGAGTACATCCGGGGTGTTTGCATGCCCTTGCGAGTAACTTCCACCTAAATCCTCCAGGCTACTAAAGCCTATGAAAGGTAGTGTTTCCTCAAAAGGTCTGCTTGTAGTCGAAGTGCCGTGCATGGTGTTACCCATAGAGATATCGAGCCGGGAGGAAGATGGAAGGAAGGAATTCATAGGGGTTAGCTGGTATGGCAAATTCCCAAGCCATGGCTCGGCGATCGACGGTAATTGCAGGTGTGACCGGTCAAGGAGCTCAGCCACCCCTAAAGTCGAAGTTGGGAGCCCTCCACCGGCGCACGGTACGGAGTCGTAGGTATTTGCCAGCATGTGCTGTCTCCTTTCCATTGAATCGAGCGATACGTTCGCAACTTCGCCGCTAGTGAAGTTGTCGAACTTGCTTCCAGAGCCATTATAAGACTGGTTTCCATAGTCGTGATAGAGATCTTGTGATGGGAAAGAGAAATTGTCGTTAACTGGGAATGGCAACTCATTGTCTAGAATGTTGCGGTTTGGGTCGTTGATATAAGGCTGCGTACGGGATTTTTTGACTTCCCGATCTTCGTCAGCCGGAGACGGGCTAGGTCGCTTGCTGCCCGCAGGTGTTTGCAAATGCTGAAGCCAATCGTCGCGATTCATGGCGGGCTTGAGTAAGAGTTTCTCCTAAAGGCCATTCTGACAAGGGAATATTATTTATACGGCCCGTGCACCTTGACCATGGCGCTAAGGGCATTTTCAGGTGGCTGGCGCCGCTTTAAAAGGGGTCGGGTTGTTCGCTGCAGAACTCCCCAAAGGCGGCGACAATGTCTCGCATCTCTCTCTCGCGCTGTCGGCCTTCGGGCAGCGGCCACGCACGGCCTTGCGAGGCGCTGCGGTAGGCGTTCCTGGTGAGCCTCACCTGCTCCCTCTCACCTCCATGTGTATGTAAAAGCCCCCAATACCGCACTGTATGTGCCGCAGTAATCTACCCCACACCAGGATTCTGGAGATCCGCTAACAGCAGAGACGAGATGACTACCCACGAGATGGTCACTACAATCAAAACTGTTTATAACGTTATTATACGGAGACCTTAAAATTAACGATACTAGGGAGATATCGTTATATGAATTCATCACGTGGTTATTATATACCAAAAATAGCTTAAAGAGATAGTGAAATAAGAGCATTTTAAGGTTGGTATAAGATTATTTGTTTTATTTCCTTGAAATTCCTTATAATTTATATGTTTTAGCGGTTTTTAAGTAGCGCTTTTAAGCCCTTTACTTTACGAGATGCCAAATTCGGTTAAAATGACCGGGAAACCCACTTATTACCGATATTTTTATATAGCGGACAAGGGGTTTGGGACCCAGAATACTAACGATAATCGTTATAGAGAGAATATCGTTATTTCACAGCCAAAATCGGCCGAGATTTGCGGCATTTAACGATATACCCCGAGTATGGTTAATAAGAGGATTGTTATAAACAGTTTTGACTGTATATATCTGGAAACGCGTTACGGACCGCGCAAAGCCGAATGAGGCTGCAGGCTCTATTTGGACAGAGCTACACGGCGGTGGTTAGTGTTGCGTTACAAGGCATGACTTAAGTATCGTTTGCTAATACCTCTCAGGTCTCTGGAGATACAATCTCGGTGGAGGCGTCCAGAGAGCTCACAGAGGTGAGACCATCGATTCCCGGAAGGTTCTTGACGTGGAAAGGATTACTCCTAAACGAGCCTAACCAGGTTGAGAAGAACTCCGTGTCACGGAATAAATGAACGGCTGAAGGAGACGGACGCGGGAAGCCTGACAGGGCGCTGCGGGTTGGTCTTCGAAGCGCCATGGACCGACGACCTAACTGATGTTGTTGACCAGTCACGGGCACTGTTACGCTGGAGAACTCCGTTTTCGGGGAAGTCAAGGAAGCAGATTGCGGACGATTGTGGTACTAGTGAAGGTACGAGCCGATATTGGAAGAAACAAGGTAAAATATGGGCTCTTTAGCACAGAGGAGCACTCGAGGGAGATCCTTGAAAGCTGGGAGGAACTCTAAAGCCACCAAATCTATGTGTTTAATGCTTAAGCCTAAGCCGAAATCTCGTCCGAAAAGCACCTTACGAAGCACAGACAAAGTACTATGATCTACCTGTATTAAAGACTTACCAGAAAGATGCGCACAGCTTAGAAGAACAGGTGGCAAGGCTATTAAGACTGCTAAATGGTGATATCGCTGTATAATTGGAGAATATGTTCGATTTTGAGACCCCCTGATTTTTGGTGAGGTGGCCCGTGCGTAAGGTTAAATTGACTCGTCAGACTGGTGCCTCACCAGCCCCGCCTTTATCAGCTCCCAAGGCAGAAACCCCGAAAGTTAACTTGAGGCTCGCAGAACCACGGATCCTATTCAAACCTCTCAATAATATCACGGAATGCTTTCTATGCAAGTCCCCGCGGACGGAACGTCTAGCCCAAGGACGATCACCCATCGCACAGCTGGCCTAGATCGCTTAGGCCGAACGGCTTACCAACATGGCCTTGGGTATCTGTGGAGGGATTTCGAATCCAAAATCCCAGGCTTGTTCGTCGATGATGCAACCGAGAATAGGATCGGTGTGGTCAAGGCAGGTAGAGATCAGCTCCATTGGGTATCGACTCTGGAAGAGTTATCCACTACTCTGGGAGAAGGAATGTCAACTTTATTGTATGAGCCTCTTTCACCGTCAAATTGAATCAGGTTGCTTTATGGTTAACGAGGACCTTGCCCAGAATTCTCAACCGGTATAATTCGTGGAGCAGGATAGACATCACCATCCAAGCCTTCTCCGTGGTATGCCATTTCGCTGAAATCACACCATTCTTTTTGCACTTCTTAGTTGGGATGGGTAGAAAGTTCTCGTCGAAGGATGAAGACTTTATGTCATGCTACAGCACATTTGCATCCGAGAACACTCGCCTGGTCTCTAGCCGTGGCAGCGAGATGGAAAAACACAGTGATTCACTTTGGGGTGAGTCTTACGAAAATACATCCTTCAGGTAATTCCTTGCTAATAGTTTGATGCCCCCAGGGATATGCTACAACATTCGCCACTTCGAACAGCATACTCGGGACCTAGAAGATCCATGGTCATGTCGCCAGTCTGCTCTTCACCACAGCTTCTTGGCGGTTTCCAAGCAGTCCACTTGGGTCGTTATACAGCCCCCTAAGGCTTTTGACCTAACTGTAAGCTCGACACAGCATCCGATGTCCTTGCATCTTCGATATCTTCACGCATGTATTGCAAATTGGAGAGAATATCTTGACTCCTTTGCTCAAAGACTCAAGCTTCTCGTGAGTAGATTCATTCTATAAAGGCCTTGTGCCGATCTCACTAGGCTGTCCTGACTTTAACGGCTGCGCTTGCCGTCGCTATCTGAAGAATCAACAGATTGCAATACCAAATCCATATGAGAAGTTCAAGATCAACTTCTCGCACGAGCAGCACCTCCACCATCTCAGAGGAAAGCTTCATCATGCCCTGAGCATTCTCACCAACACGATGAACACTTTCCGCATTATCGCCGAACATGAATCTGCTGTAGCACAGGAGCAGAGCCTCTGCCCAGCCGTTCACGATGAATTCCAACGCGAATTGCGTAATATTTCTCGGGAGGTCGATAACTACATCGAAACATCGCACAAGTTTCTTCGCATGGCAGATGACCTAAAGTCGATGGTAAGGCCTGATAGCCCGACTCATACCCTGCGATGAGAAGTTCATGTAGCATGTCTGACCTTGCTATTGTACAGTATGACAATATCCTCGCATTTCATGGCCAAGAGCTACAGCACGACACGAGCCTGAAGGTTGCACAACTCGCGCAGGCCGATGCGGCCGGGAACAGAGACATGGCAGTCTTAGCCGACCTCACATACAAGGATTCACGATCGATGCGTATCGCGACGGCCATTGCTATGTTCTATCTCCCCGTGAATCTGGTCATGGTGCGTATCCTAGCCTTCCTAAAATTCCTATATCTCATTGATCCCCTGGGAACCAGGGGTTGTAAGATCTGCCACCCGGTTCAAGGCTTGCTTTGCCGCCCAACTAACTTCCGGGTTACCAACAATAGTCATTCTTCAGCAGTACACTTGTCCAGTATGGAACGACAGTTGATGCGACAGAAAACAATAGTTCGAGGATGCAAGTGCGGAGCGAGGTATGGATCGCGACCGTGGCGGCTATTGTGCTTGCCATCAGTACTGCGTGCTGGTCTTGGTGGTGGAACTGGAAGGAACAGAAGAAGCCACATAATAAGGCCTTTCAACACACTACGGACCCATAATCAGATATTCCAAATACTTGGAGGGTTCCTGGTGAGTTGATAGACGCAAAGAACGAGGTCCTACAGGAAGTCGCTTTAGAATATTAGTTTGAAATGATAAAAACTCCTTTTCGCTTAATAGGCTTTACCATAAAGGGGCATCATGACCGCCCATGTGTGACGGGTTGGTACCCGTGAAGAGACTTGGTGTCCTTAAGCCTAAGCCACCTATGTTGCCCTGCCAACAGCTTCGTACGGAACACATTTGACTTTGCAAAGGCTCAAACCTAGCTTCCTTCCTTAGATTATTCTTCTTGTATTCAAGGGAGCCATTCGATTAAGCATACCACTGCCGACCTGTAATAACAATATATAATAAATAGCTATAATATTATTAGATGATCGTCAACAATTTTGGCCAACCATACCCACTACTATTATCGCATCAAAGTGATCATTCAATCTATAAGCTCGAACGAGCGACAGAGGGCAAAATGAAGGCCCGTAGCTCTTAGGGAAACCGCGACGCGTCGGAACGCGACCGCAAACAGGTGGCACACAGAGACATCAACGAAGTAGTCAACATTATTAAGGCCTTCGTACGAGGAGGGAAATGGCTAGAGAAGAATGGGTCTCATTTCGCTGTCCTTCGCTAGTGGGGTGCATAGACCACGAATCATCGCATTAACAAACTAGCAGGGCTTCGCGAGGCTCAGCCCTCGGCCCAGATGGCTCTGTCGACTTGCTCTCCACTAAAATCATCGTTGCAATGCGCAAAAGGATATAGTTGCCATCTGCGAAACAATGACCTCTGTCGATTTGCCACAACAGGACCCGCTCATGATCTTCTCAAATTCCACCGTCCAAGTCCGCCAGCCTCGACTCCCGCCTCCTCCAACCGATGCGAACTCTAATGGGATTGACCAGCCTGGGCAAAGGAGCATTCGCGGATGTGCATGAGGTAACGTGCTAGGGAATTAAGGTTGCAAGGAAACAGATCTATTGTACCATGCGCATGAAAATTGAGGACATGGAGCCGGAGCTTGATATACTCAAGAAGCTCAGTGGTAACCATGTGGTGGCCCTGCTCCGCTCATATATTCAAGGGAAGGTCTTGGGTTGGCTGTTGCACCCCGTAGGAATCTGCGATCTCGGCGTTTTTGTAGATGAATTCGATGAAGAGCAAAGACAGGACGTCACACAAATAGAAGTCGGTGAGGGGTTGAATATCACAGAAGTCGAAGTAGGAGCGGAGTTTCCGAAGCTGATGGACCGCCTTGGACTTCCGCCCACGGCGAATCATGCGAGGGAACGTCCAAACAAGGTGTATGGATGCATGGCCAACGCCGTTCAATACCTCCATAATAACGATATCGGACACAAAGCCTCACGCCTCAGAATATTCTTCTCGACAGGAATGACGGCCTGTATATCAACAATTTCAGACTTAGTCGGGACACCCCGATGCGTCTATCAGCGTTACAGACGTAAAGGAAAGGGATAATTATAAGCACTGTGCGCCGGAGGTTGCGGGGTATCAACCTCGAGGGAGGGCTGTAGATGTCTGCGGCCCTTACTGGTCCCGTCGCGCTAGGATACGAGTATAGTTTTTCTCTGTTCTTGGTTTTTACCCTTTTCCCCATTGCCGATCTCTGGCTTGATACCAGAGTCTTTACCGCGGGATCGTGCGAAGAACTACTCCGGTGACTCTTTTTTGGCATTGAGAATGCCGAAACAGTAATGTGCACGGACTAGTAGATAAGAGACGATCGATAAAATGAGTTGTGGTAGAGAGATTGGAAGTCGATCGAACGATGAGATTAAGAAGGGAATATTCAGATCCTCGCAAGTACGGAGCAGGAGGGGATTTATAAAAGGAGGAATAGTACTCTCCTTAGGGGCATTTATGTTGACCCAAGTTACACTATAGACAAAGCACTACGTATATTTTTAAAGAGTGTCCACTTTGAGATCTAGGAACTTGTTTGGGCCCCTTGAGTATCTTCGTCAAAACTTGACGAAAATGATATGAAAGAACAGTAGTCAGTCAAGTGTGATTGGCTAAAAGGCGAGAAGTCAAAACACGTGATTATGTGATAGATTTTGCTTAGGATACTCAGGGGGCTCAGCTGAGTTGCTCAGGTTGCTCGTGCAGCTCAGGTGAGTTGACAATATACTTTCATATTCCAATATTTCCTAACCTATTAACCATATTCCGAATTCGTAATCTTATAAATATAATAGTCCAAGAGAAAGAATCGAGATTTAAACAAATTGAGAACCCAAGTGACCCCTCTCCAATCGCACCTCCGTATTTTCTGCAACATCCTTCAACTCGGACATCTTATAAGGCGCTACGCCAGGTCGCGCCTCGTCTGCCAAGGGATGAAATAATAGCGGTAGCACAGAAGACTTCCACTTCTCCTGGCCCCAGCTCTTGAAGATGGTAACCAGCATGAAAAGTATACTCGCGACGACAAGCAGGGTGGGAAGGACCATATATCCCACCGGATGTGGTAGAGAGTAGTCCAGATCCATACCTCTCCCAAGCTGTGCCAGATGCCAACTTGAGGCATTGTTTGACGGATGTTGGAGGTCATCATTAGGCCGATGTAACCCATGATCGCTTCCATGTCTACGACCAAATTGTCTGACATGCGAGCGGTTGTGTAAAGAAGCTGCATGACTTCGCTGCTAACCCCCCATCCGCCGGTGGTTGAGTTTTGGACTACCGTGCCCGTGAACCCGGTTTTGTCGCCGAGGAAGTAGTTTTGTAATGCTAGTTGCGAATGACTAGAAATGGTCTTTGTGCACCTCGTTTTGTCTGGGATTTCTTCTGCGTACTCGTCGTAACACGTTGGTGGGGTGAGTGTCACATCCGTTGCCTGTGCATGTATTGTCTTCGCAGAGGGATCAGTCCAATATGTGTCGACGGAATCTGTGATGTTCCAGTTTATCATTGAAACCTTACTCCGATCCAACACGCACCAATATAAAGCACAATCTATGCCTACTGGAGCGTCGTTGGTGGTTCCTCGCGCCATTGTAGTGACGTGGGCGATCAGGGGTCCTACACCTGGGAGGACAGATGGATCGGGGTATTTTGCGTTGCTCAATGAAGTGATCAACCCGACACTCTCGTCCATAGTCACTGTCATGCCGTACAGAGTGTAAAGTCCTTTATTGAGTCCGATGTCAGAGGTGACGTCGGCGCATTTCGAGCACACGCTTAGAGTTTGGATATGTTTCCATGTGCAATTACCGGACGGACAATTGGCAAGACTGAGTTGAAACTGGGTATCGAAGTCCATTATTGTGTAGAACATTCCGTAAACTATATCCGCAACCATGTCAAGAGTTGGTCCTTGATCGTACAAAGCGTCGGCTGAGGAGTAGTCGTTAAACATGGTAGTATAGTTGTTTCCTTGAGGAAAACTCGCTCCGTTATCAGTATCGTACAGGGCAGTAAGTTCAAGCATTCCGCTTCTCGTGGATATCGCGTTTTGAATAAGAGTCTGGAAAGCCAAGGTAAGGATTGTGATGATCGCGCCGAATGCACCCAGAAATCTGCCATTTGGTCAGTAGTGTTCCCGGCCTGTGATCTACCTCAAAGAACGATATAAATAAAGGTGTCAGGTTTTACTTGAAGGGTCGTGAAAAGAGCAGCTTGACAGAGCCGAAAGGACCTCTGCTACTCTGATCGAGCTTGTCCAAGTCCGTCAACTTCCGGCTCTCCCTATACCATGTCCATTTCAACTGGCTTATGCCCGAGGCGAGCGGAACTGCCATCGTAATCTGGCTGATTGTCGCCAAGAATCCAACAAGAGAGCTCAAGCCCAAGAGTGACCCCACAGGTCAACATCCCAAGAATTGTAGTGATGGAGGACGCCAAAAATGGCAGCAAGCATAGTAAGTGAGATGATGCTTGCTAGGATTTCATAGACCCAGAAGGTATTCATGAACTCTTGGAGTCGAGTCCCGAAACTTGGGGTCTCATAGACCGGAGGAGGACTAAGAGGCTGGGTGGTAGTAGTGTACGGCTTCTTAGACTCCATTTTGTTGATGAAAATTCAACAAGGCTTTGGGATACAGATAAAGTTAATGGGCATCGCCCATTCTTATCTTGGCAAGACGACACGGCAGACCAGCAAGCCATTTTCTGAGGTCGTCTGATAGCTCAACAGCAGCTGTTCGTCTTCTTCGAAGACTCGCGGAAATGGGCTTATTATGGCTGGCCAGAACATGATTGTGAGGCCATTTTTGCATCTTGACCAAATAGAAGTGTGGAAATGAAAGCGGCTGAATGAAGTCATTCCGACAATTGGGTTTGGCGTTGGCAGGTGACAGCTTTCTTCCTTTTTCTGTTGGACTTAGCGGAACCTGATTTGCGAGCTGGTTGGTTGAAGCGAGCAAGATGGCTGCAAAGAAGTAACTCAGAACGGATGAGGAACGCCACATTTATTGAAGTCGATGCAGGTCATCACCATTGTGGGACTGACAAGCCGCACGGCTGGGGCAGCCAATAATAGAATTTGCCTAGATTCTTCAGCCTCACGGTTCTGGCCCGACGAGTTGGCGTCGGGGCTCGCGAGAGTCGAGACGTGAATGGTTAAAGAGAAACTTGCAGTTCAGCTCATGTAGAGAGCAATATTGAGAAAGCTGGTTGGTTGCATATTTTGGCGAGAGCACTTCAACGAGTCTTCTAATACAATACGACCAACCTGACAAAGTAGGCGCGAAGCAAAAACGCCACGTGATATAAATCCTTTGAAGTGGACTAATGGGGTGAGGATAGCCAAGTGGCGTCCCCTTTCCACTTTGGGCACACCGAAATTCTTTACCGATTTCGCGATCCAATCAACAGCCATTAGGGTCGTTTGCCTCCTCTTCTCCGAATCTTGAACTTTGGGCATAAAGTGGCGTTCCCTTTCCGCTTTAGGCACACCGAAATCCTTTACCGATTTCGCGATCCAATCAACAGCCATTAGGGTCGTGTGTCTCCTCTTCTCTGAATCTTGAACTTTAGGCATAAATTCATATGATCTCCCGGATCTACATCAACCCATATAGATATCAAACCCTTTCTCTTCGATTTCTCAGGGTATATTATTCATTCTATCGTATTCAAAACACCCTCAACATATCTCCGTAGCTGAAGGTTACCGAGTCTGTACTTCACCTGAGCTTCCGGAGCCTATCTTTACGTCGGCCCATACGAACATCTGCAGAGTCATGGACAGCGAATTCCTCAGTAATTTGCTCCCCGAGGAGAGTGATTTTCTCGATCCCAACAGCCTCTCTGGTCCAGCCACAAAATCTTGCGACAGCTTTGGACCAAACCACAACCAGTGTCATGATAACGTCTATGGCTGTATGACAACCGTTGATGGTGATCCACTCAGTTGTCCATTAAGTTGGAAAAAATCCATAATCCGCTCGGATGTCGATCCTACCATGAGTGATGGTTGGCCACTTTACAACACAGTGTATAGCAATCCCTCATTGACCAACTTCGATACTAATCACCAACTTCCATTTTTGCTACACTCAGAGCTGGATTCTGACCTTAGCCTGTTCGATCCCCCAAACACTCAGGAGCAGGACCGCCATCTTCAGAACGGTACGTTCCTTCTCGGTTCCTCATCCATGTCGATGGCCGAAGATACTCTTCTAGATCCCCTCAGATCATTCTACAAAGACTCGCCATTGGATGAGTATTCCAGTAGCCAAGTCATCTACACGCCAACATCCAGCGGGGCGTCATACAACAGCAATATCGGAACTACTGAACAAAATTTCTCTGAACCTCTGTGGAGCAACATCCATCCAGAGCTCGAAGACATAGAATATCCTTTGGGCTGTCATCCACAGCAGAGCCATGAGATTCAACAAAACGAATTCTCAAACTCTAACCCAACTGAGTCAACGTCTACGTATATCATTCTTCTATCAGAGCGCCTAAGCTTTTCTTCAACTGTCTTGGGATCACATCCCCTCCTACCTCCTCCCGAGCAGCTGATGACGACCTTTGAAAGTAAACATCCAAAGACAACAGTGTCAAAAGGTAAGAAGGCTTATACCGTGGAAGGAAGGAAGAAAGTCGGCCAAGTAAGAAAGATAGGAGCATGTTGGCAGTGTCAGATCCGTAAGATTGCGGTATGTTAAAACATTGATGGATTCCCGACAAGGTCCTCTACTAACAAGAGTGTCCTAGTGTTCTGCGGACGAAACATGTAACCGTTGTCAGATGATGGCTAGCAATCCTAAGTTAGCAGGGCAAATCTGCCTCAGACATAGATTGATGGATATATATATCCCCCATTCAAGTAATTTATTGAACTCAAACTTACACTGGCAACAAGCTCACTAAAACAGGCATCTATGAGATGATTATCAAGTCGCAGGAACACAACAATGGAGCGATTAGATTTCTCTCTGACATCATGGAGCAAGTGTCCTTTAGATTGGAAGCCATGATCGATGATTATCCCACCCTCACTCTCACCGTCACCCCCTACGAACGCATCTACCCGGGTTTGGGACTCTCTGGATCATATTCAACACCAGTATCCTGGCATCCTCCGGCGAGGGAATGTCGAGCAATCCTTCCGGATTCTGTTCCCAATGTCGAACAATTAGAGAATATGTCCCGGCCAGGTACTTGCAAAGTACACGACCCATTCCTTAACCACGACCTGCATGATAAGATTGATTATATGTTGCTTTTATGCTCCAAAAGGCGTCTTCACCAGCCGCTGGTAAGATCTCTTTCCACAGAAAACTCCCTTTATAACCAGTTGCCTAGCATGAGCTAGTCGCCGCCACCTTGAGAGTAGTAAACCTGCGAAGTTTCCTAATGCACTCGCTGGTATACACCAACAGTGATGCATCGGGCAGTACTTCTCCCAACCCTTCCTACGCGGACCCAGTGCTCAACCAGCACATTAGGGCCATTGCACTGGCCGGGATAGCCAAAGCGGAGAAATTTATCATCTCTCAATTCAACGATCTCTCTCGCCTCATCGGCCTCGACTCCTGCAGCCTGATGGTAGCTAAAATCTGTTTACTCAGATTGTTGCTCGTTTACCGGAATGATGTCTTGTTATGTGCGAGAAGCATGAAGATTCCAGTGAAATCTCGAGGTAAGATGAGAATAACGAAATATGTGTGAGATTCTTCTGGGATTATACTTAGTGATGATGATTGACAGTGATTTTTGCAACAAGGCTTGAGAAGGTCAAGTTCATGTATCGAGTGGCTGCGACTACTTACGGTATACTATGCGAGAGGACGTCCTCATTTACGCCTTTTGAGTGGAGCTATAATGTACAGCAAAATGACCCCGTTCAAAGCGGGGATACTTCGCTATTGGCAGCTGCAATCAAGGAGCTCAATACTGCGTATATAAACTTCTGTAGGCATTATACTTTGGTGTTTCCTTTTACCTTCCTCTGGAATTTGCTAATCTTGAATAGGCGAACAAGAGTTATCACAAAAATACGACGAAGTTTTCCTCCTTTTTATTAAGGGATTATCAGAAAAGGAGGGAAGAAGGCCTTGGAATAAAATGCTTTCGGGAAACAATAAGAAAAGGTTATAAAGGAAACTTGTAATTTATTAATTTCATTTTAAAATTATATGAAAATTTATATTGAATTAAATGTTTTAAAAATTATTAGAAATAATTATTCTTTATTTGATAAATATAATCGAATTAAATCCAAATTTAAAAGAATTTTTTATATTTTAATTTGCAAATATAATCAAATAATTATATATAATATTAATATATAATAAAACCAAAATTAGAAAATATAATTATTTAATTTTATATTTTATTTTTATTATTAATTTAATTAATTTCTAAATATATTAAAATTAAAATTTTTATATATTTTTAATTTATTTATAAATAATTATTTATATTAATTCAAATTATTTAAATTATATTATTATTAGAAATCTTTCGATTTTAATATATTTTTAATTTACGAATTAATAATATTTTATTTTCGATTATTTAATAATTATTAATAATTAAATATATTTATTAAAATAATTAGATATTAATAATAATAAAAAATATAATATAATTTTATATTATATAAATTTATTAATATTTTTGAAGATATATATATTAAATTATAATTAATAATTTGTATAATAATATTTTATTAAAGTTTTTCGAAAAATAATAAATTATTAAAAAGAATTTTTTTTATAAAATTTAAAAAATCGATAAAATATATATAATAATTATTTTAAATAAATAATTAATCTATTATAAATTTAATATATTTATTTATAAAAATATTATTTATATTATTTATATAAATCAATTAATTATATAATTATTATTAATTTAAATTATTTAAAAAGTAAATATATAAATAATATTTAATTAACTTTATTATATATTTCGGAATTATTTAATTTAATTAATAATTATATTTATAATTATAATTAAAAATATAATCGCGATTTCGATATAAATAATTATAATAAAATATTAAATCGGGAAATAATTAACCTTCTTTGCAATCCGTTTATACCTCAAATACAAAGAGTATAATTCGTGAAAGAATTATATCCTTGGTAATAAGATTATGATTACTAAGATTTCGCTTCATTAATATATTCGGTTTGATAAGTGCGGGTCGATTATATCTTTGAAATTTGATATCTAAGCTAGAAATTACATGGAATTAATAATTAGCCTTAACCAGGTATAAAAAGTGGAAAATATAACTATCTTATTTCAATCGTTAGAAGCTTCAAATCTTTGAACAAATCATCCCGTCTCCTCGTTTCCACGTCCGCTGTTCCGATTCTTGTGTAGAATGCAACGCCTCCTATTTCCTGCCACTCGCGTAGGATTAGGAGATGAATGAGCTCCGAGGTTCGCTCAGTAGTAACAATAAAGTTGACTGATTTCATCTTTGCTTCTTGATCCATATAAGTGTAGCCAAGCTCTATGCCACTTATTGCTTTCGTCAATGTTGCTTCCGGGTTGTACATAGTCGGGGGTTGGGATGAGTCGAACACTCCTGGACTGAAGTAGTTGACAGGCCATATGAACCCAGAACCGACCCATCCACGAACCTTAAGACGTCCATCGATAACGGCGCCAAAGGGGTCCTCGCCTTTAAATTTCATGTTGCAGTCGAGAATTTGCAAGTAGTTCTTGACTTCTGCCCCAAGTGTCCAGACAACCTCTGTGTCAATTGCGGCCCAAGAGAAGGTTGGACAACGGTACGGCACTTTCGGAGACACAGGCCCATAACGCCTCCATCCTAACCCCCAGGCTAGTTGTCTCCCCCACAGGCCAGCAATATACTGACTCTTGAGATAGTGACCCACTAGCCTTGCTAGGCCAGCAAGAGCAATCAATTTATCGCCAGGGTTTGTCAGCGCGCGTCGTGAGTAGCCGTACCGGATCAAAACGTGATACCAGGCATCAAGTATCTGATTGTCGGCAAGCTTTTCGCGGAGATCGATTCCGAAAGTGTTGGTAATCTGTGGGGATGCTTGGTACCACTGGCTGTCAATCGGCAAGTTGTCTTCCCCCCAACTAACTGCCCGGCACTCCCAGATGAGCTGGTCCCTCGTAAAGTGCAGCACTCTAGGCGCAAGTATTCTCTCCTGGAGCACCCAGGCGCGAGTTGCGGAGGCACAGGCTCTGGTCAAGCCAAACGCGGCCATTACACCTGGGCGCGGGTCGATGAAAAGTTTGCTGGGGCGTCCATCCCCCAACAAGCTATCTAGCGGAAGCATATCCCCCAATGCGAGATCCTGGGTTTTGCTGGCTGTATTGAACATTCCAGAGTGGCTATGATCACCAAGGTCTGCAGCAAGTGTTAAGACCGCTCTACTGTAGATCCCCGCCATCTTTGCAGCTTCATGCTGCCAGTCCTCCGGGGAATCCTGGATGATACATATTGCATCGACCCATAAATATGGTATTCCTAGCTTCCGGGTTATTTGGACAGCGTGAGAGATGGTAAGAGGAAGTTCATCGAATATGATCCTTGACATTCTTGCTTCTAACGTGCCGGTTGTTGTAGTGAACTGAGGATGGACGCGGCTTCCCCAACAGTAACTCAGCGCAATATACACCGGATCGAGGTCTTCCGTGTCAACAAGTCTCACATCGCGTGAAGGTTCAAAAGATGTGACATCAATAACTCTTTTCGGCTTTTGTGGTGAGCCATCTCCGTTGACGAATACTGGAGCAATGTCGAGGCATCTATGCTTCACTGTGCATTCCTCAAGCCATTGCTTTGCCACCTCGAATGATCGCGGACTTGTCGTGGATGAAAGCACCCTCATTGTGAGAACACCATAATCAACAGCGGGATCACCTAGCGAAGGGTTACTTTTATCAAAAAATCAAATACTCATCAAAAAGGTACAAGAGCCTCACCTTCCTGCGTGAAGAATAGGATATCATTGAATTTGATCGTTGCTATGTCTCCGTAAACCGCACCTAAGTGTACCGCCCCGAGATGCACTCCGCTGTTCGCAGCCGAGCGTACCACAGTAGTCCACTGTCCGACCGTGGGAGGAGGGATAATCAGGAGATATATTTGGCCATACGCTTCGTATATCTTTGCATATGAAGCTTGTTGCTCGATGAGTTTACACATTCGACAATTCTTGGCACTGTCACGGAGGATTTCACGGTCTGCAGCATGCTTGTACCCCCCAAATGCTGCCAATCTTTCGATATTGATGCCATGACACATTTCGCAGAGACCATCTCCTAGCCGAGGCTTAAACCAGTCATAGATGCCCCTTTCGCTGAGAACTTCGGCAGGCTTAAGTCCCGTAGGCAGAGAATATGCTGCGATGGTAAATGGAGGGGGCATCTTGGCGGTCGACAGCTTGAACCGTTAAGTCTGGGTGTTGTAACAGAGTAACAGCAGGGTAATAACTCCAGCGCGACCAAATACTTTCTTTATCATATGCACAGCATGTATGACCGGCGATCACAATGGTAGACGCCGAAGAATCGACCCCGCATTTTAATGTTTTATGGCTTGGCACGTGATTGAAGGTTTGACGTGTAGTCCAATGAGCTGATGTATGCCTGTTAGTTTCATTAAAGAGGGGCGCGACGCCTCCTAGCCCGAACCCAAAGAGGGGGGCTTTGTCTCACTTTTGAGAAGTTTCGAGTAGTACTTGTCTCAGTATTACTGAGCCTACGGGCGCGCTATTAGCCCTATAGAGCGTCGCTGAAACAAGTCAATATTATTAAGCCTGCGAGCGCTACTAGCTGCATAAAGCGTAGCGCCCTCGCTAAGTCAATTCATGTGATATTAGAATCTATAAGTTCAAAAACTTCCCTGTAGTTTTCGTCGTGACCCCTTCACAAGGTTTCGGGCAATCGGCTTGCTTTTATTGTTGTCTCGTGGTACAGATTTGCCAAGCAAAAACAAATGGGGTTGGTGGCGCTCTGCTGAGCCTTCGCTGATCGCTCGCTGATCGTTCGCAGCCAACGAACCAAGAGGGGTGCGCCACACGATGCGAGATGGAAGCTGTGCATGAAATGTCCTCTCTGCATGGAACATGCCGTCCATCAGATGTGTGGCTTGAACTAAATTTCCAGGACTCGGTGTTGCCCCGATCTTTCCCAACTTCACTGCTCATTCAGATTATCCTCAGTGCAAAGCGATTCATGGCCACAAAAAGAATGCAGAATATTTATCAGTCAGTAGCCCTCAACCCGGCGGTGGAAGAAATACGTACCGTCAAGGTTCAGTCAGGCTCCGGCAATGTCATCTTTTGCGAGTTGGAGAGGTTGGTTTTGCCACAGCCCGATCCAGATGCCAAAGGGGAGTCGAGCAAGCCCGTAAAGGCCAACTACACAGCATTATCCTACATGTGGGATTACAACACCTCCATCTTCCCTCCTTTGACTCCGTGGAGGAGGAGAAATCAAATCAGTTTCAATGGCGCCTTGCTCACTGTCAAGCCAAATCTCCACGCCGCCCTTCACCAACTTCGGCACGAGACTGAGCCAAGAATTTTTTGGATTGACGCAATATGCATCAATCAGGCCGACGACAACGAGAAGACTAGCCAGGTGAAGTTGATGAGAAAGATTTATGCTTTGGCCGAGAAAACAGTGGTGTGGCTGGGGCAAGAGACTTACGTATCTGCTCAGGGCTTCAAATCAGTTCGTTTCTTGGCTGATATAATGCGCCCCAGTCAACCACATCAACCTAGGCCATCCTCGCAGTCATTCACCGGCTCGAATAGAGATCTTTGGCACGTTGGAGCATTTACTCTTCTCCTGCGAAACCCATACTTCACACGGATATGGATAGTGCAAGAGATTGGACTCAGTCAGAATCTTGAATTTCGCGGTGGCGAAGAATCTGTGTCGCTGAGCGACCTGGCATTGGCCGCTGCTGCAGCTGCGTTTAGTGCTCTCGGCAGCAAAAACTCACTGAATTTTACCAACATCCTTGCAGTCAGATCCCTCATCCGCGGGCGTCCACAGGAAGGTCTGGAAGATCCATCATGGATGCATGCAAAAGCGGCTGGCGAAAGACTGACGCTGGTGCGGGACATCTTCTCTATAATGTCGCTGTTCCGTGGAAGCCAGGCTGGGAAGAAAGTGGACAAGATCTTCGGCCTCCTAGGTCTCTGCCGCGAGATGGAAAATTCTCAAACGTTTGGAATCGAAGAGGACTATAGTCTTTCGGTTACGGATGCGTATATACGAACGGCGATCTCCATTCTCGTGGGAAGACGAGGTTTTGATCTTTTTGCGGCTCTTCGTTTACAGCCCGACCATTGGTATGCCTTTAAATTGCCTTCCTGGGTACCCGACTGGAGTGACACTCAGCAATTCGCCGTACCTATTAATGCAGGGCCCGGTGGTCACACGGAAGCAAGACAATCTGAGTTTGATTACCGTGTCGAGAACGCCTCGTAAGTGTAGACCATAAGCGGTTCATCCTATGATCTGAATGATGTCTAACAAGAAGTCTACTCAGATCCGATCTTCGCACTCACATTCTATATCTCTCTGGGAACCTGATCGACGAAATCACGGAAATCGGGCAAGCCTGTAACACAGAAAAGGCCCAAGCAAGTGCATGGTTCTGCTTTAAAACCATGTTCAATTTCGCCGGTTCGCACCGTCTAGAAACTTTCGTCAACTGGTGGACACAGTTCGACGGGAAAGGGAACGAGTCAGTCTCTCAAGAATTTCTGGCTACTGTAACCTGCGGGCGGGACTCAATGCACAACACAACCACCATTATGGAGCTGATTGGACGCTTCCAGCAAAGTGGATTCCGCGATCTGAACATGTTCTTCAAGCTTGCGTGGGCTCTTATCCCAATACGAGCGTCCGAATTATATTTCAGACCGACTTTGGAACGATTGCATATCATTACTCTTCAATGCCTCTCACTCCCAATCACTCTATTCTTGGCAACGTATCTCTGCTTCGCAATATGGCCTCGTTTGGTGATGTTTAAGCTCAGGCAGCAGGAAGAAGACTTCTATGATAACGGTCTTGCACACATGGAAGGCAGAACTGTGGCGAGGACAGAGAAGGGTAGACTTGCTCTTGTGCCTGACGGAACTCGACATGGCGACCTCGTTGCTATTTGTAAGGGCGGAAGGGTTCCCTTGATCCTTCGCAATGCTTCCAGCAAGGGAAGATTTCAGATAGTTGGAGAGGGGTACGTCCACGGGGCTATGGATGTCGGGGAAGGATACGATGAGGACCGTTGTATGAAACTAGCAATAGTTTGACTTCCGCACATGAGGGGGCTGAACCATGGCAAGTGTCATATTAGTTTCCTCTAAAATTTTCACTAGAGTCCCAGCCACTATCGGTCCCAGCTTTCATTCTATGCGGGCTAATCACGATCTCGTGGCTCGAGCCGTCATAGTTTCAATTGATTCTTCCCTCCAAATTATTTCAACTTCAGCAGATTCTCACAGCCAAACAAACATTAACCCCACTCACCCGCTTGCACATCTAAACTCGAGGCCAGTCGACGACCACCACATCGAGCTTTCACCAGAATCCAAGAAGAAGACTCTACTAAGGATTCTTCTCTTTTCCCCCTTCCTCTCGAATCTAGATTTATTAGTTAAGAGTATGTCCCCATTTCTCGATTCGGAATCGATCCTATGGCTTTGTCCAACGGCTTCAGGGACATTCTATTCCTGGAAAAATGGTTAAAAGAAGTATGCTGATTCCAATTTCATGGCAGTAGGGTCATCATGATGAAGAATTTGGCTTCTTGTCAACATGGGAAAAGCACATACCACCACACAGTGTTCGATGCTCAGCAGTGCGGCAAGAAAGTCTTTCGACCATTGCATAGGACTCGAAATTCTACCCCGCAGAAAGTAGGTTTCTTGAATATTCTTCAAACCGGTGCCCCGGAAATTTGGTTGCTAATTCTCAAGTCACAGTCGGTCCCAGAGAGCTTTATGGTCATAGCTTCTTCGTATGACAAATTATCAGAAGTGCAAATCAAGACTTCCACATAAAACGCGCATTGAAACTGTTCCCCCCCTCCTGCGACTTCCGGCGAAACTACGTCAGATTATATATTCTCATCCGATACCGAATACCACGGTCACAACTGCGTGCCCTGAATAAGATCTTGAACATGAGCTCCGACGATATCCGTTCCGACGAATTCAGCTCCAACATTATAAGCTCCAATATTATGGGCTCCGACATGATGGACAGATTTGCTGCACGGCTCCGTTAAGAACAAATCGCAAAATATATCAAGAACTGGTTCGGCAATGGTATGTATAGCTGTACTAGCTACTGCGCCTTGCTCCAAAATGATGTTCGATTCACAACTCGCAAATTTTTTCCGATATATATCACCAGGTTGTCACTCAATATTCAACTGCAATCTTACTCGCCCTACTATACGAGGAAGAGGTGCAGATTCCTGGCGAACGAACAGCAGAACCTCCGCTTGATCAACGAGATTGCACAATATTTCTCCACTTTTGGACCAGGAAACTTACGAGATATCCAGGTTTCGGTTGGGTACATTCCATTATTCTTCAAAAATCTTTTAGATGATGACGATTTGGTAACCATCATACGTCAAAGTCTGAAATACTGTCTGAATCCGCTCTGAAAGATACGCGTATCTCGTAGCGTAAGTGTCACGCTCTCAACCTCACAGCTTCTCTTAGGACACGCACCAAATACGGACCCGGTGGCCGAGATTAGGGGTAGGGGATTTATCTCGTGATTAATAATTACTGAACTTATAATTCAGGTTGCGAAACAACGAACAATATCATCGTCCCTAGACATGAGACCTATCTCAAATTTCCGTGAGAACGCAAGCCTAGACGAGGGCCTTCGATATCTTCATCAAGCAACAGCCCTAACATCTCCAACTCAGGTAATTCATCATTGATCAGTTGCTCAGATCCAAGATTCAAAAAGGTCTTTACCTCTCAAGTCGAGTACAAGTACGTCTTCATTCCTTGCCGTCATCGCCATATTACTCACACTCTACTCACTAACAAAACCCCACTTAGGCGCAATCTTCGCTATCACACAAAGCCTGAGCAATGCCTGCACTGCAACCAAAGATTCGGGATATCAAAGGACACGAAGAGGCATGTAAATCAAAAGCATTTTGCTACGGAGAGGTTCTATTGTCCGGAATTAGATTGTGAATACAGTGGAAGGAGTAGAGAAGGTAGGAAGTTCTTCAGGAGGAAAGACAATTTGAAGAGGTCATTGGGGGAATGTATACGGTGTGCATGAGATTGATTGATCTTAGAGCAGGCACCTGTTTGGTATCGAAGTTTAAGTTTTATTTCAACTGCAAAAGTTGACTGGCAATTTCACATTCTTTTTCTGGTATTTTCTTGTCTCCCTTCCACTTGCAGTCACTCAAGACGGAGTGAGTCAAAACTTCAAGTTTAGTTTACGTCGATGCCATGTGCGTCTTTCATATGCCTTCTCCAGTTATCCTTTCTAGGAAACCCTTTCCCACGCATCACGCGGGACCGCTTACACGTTGTCTCAAGACAGTAGAAGACTTTCGTACGTTCATGGATGTCATTGATATGCCGGTTGAGATCCTTGGTTGTCCCAAAATCTCGTGGACAATGAGGACAAGCTTCTGGCTTGTCATGGTATCGCCGGTGCCGGCTAAGGACGTCAGTCAAGCCCGGCAGAGTCGCATATGAGGATCTAGGTATGTGGAGAGCTAAGCTTACTTGTAGTCGGCTTGTGTGCGGAATGTATTGTTGCAGCACCTGAGTGATGGCGGCTGCTGGAAAGTCGGTGGGTGTTGCGCGAGCTCTTGAAGCGTCGATATATTTGAGCCTGTCTGTTCGTGGGCGGCTATGGGTCCTTTGAAAGGAACAGCTGAAGATGTTAAACCTAGGAGGAGAGAGTGTGGAGGTTAGTTTGGTCTCATTTATTGAATAGTTCTGACACGGGTTGAAAGGCGTACCATTTTCAAGTCGGGCAATCGATTTCAAGATAGCTGAATAGGTTTCTCGCTCCGTCGAGACTTTTTCAATAGCGTTACGACCAGCCTCTTGCTGACTTTGAAATTCAAGGTCTCGTTCTCTGGAAGAAGGTGTCCACAAGTCCCGCGGATCGTAATACGAAGGCGACCCGTGGTCAATACTTCGACCGTAAAAGTCATCCGAAGGGGCAGGTAAAGAACAGCCAATTCGCCAGGTGTTGATATTGTTGATATCAAAAATCTCATCTATAGCCTCATCTCTAATTTCATCTCGGTCTAGAATAAGCCTGGGCCCCCGAGAACGAGCCCACACTATAGTGAATATGAAGTCGAATATGCAGTACAAAATGATAATCCCAAGGGCAAAAGAGGTCATGAATGTAGCCAACACCACCCAAGGCACAGATATTGAATAATCTAAGGTGTCATGCTGGATTGATTTGGTGACAGCGTCGTCCATTGCTTCGAGCTCAAACTCCAAAAGTTGGCGGATAATGATCTTTTAGGAGGAATAAGTAGGAGATCAATGAGAGTTAAAAGTGAACGAAGAGCAACATCAAAAGTCCTACCAAGATGATGCGTCGCTCTACAGTTTTGATGTTCCTGACAAACAGCAAATTCATCCCGTGACGTGAGGCCTCAAACGCCACCAATGCAAGGCTTGAACGCCACCACCCTCACCACGAAGTGCCACGAAGTTGCCTGAAAATTGTTACCTGGGACCTGCGCGAGATTAATAATAAATCTGGAATATATATTTTTCAGGGCAAAGTGAGTCGTAATACTTTACTTTTGAAGCTTTATTTCCCTGAAATGGGGGCGTCCTCGCTAAACTTCTTAGCTTGCTGTTCGGGGTGAGGTCTTGCTAACTCCGGCTTCAAGGACAAAGAGCAGAAGACTTCCTTAAGATAAGGACCGGGCTCTCCAAACAACGCATCACTAAAATAAAGGGAGAATTATCAAGACGCAGATGAATCCGGAGCACTCGGCCGAAGTCGTGAGGCCTGAAATGTTCAGCCACACATGTGAGGCTGATTCTGCGTCCCCTGCTGATATGCAGCCAAGACCAATTGACTTCCCGATCGGGACGAAAATCCCCGCGTATGAGGTTGGCCCATTTTCTCCCGTGACATGCTGCCAAGATCGATTGAAGTCTCAATTGGGATGAAGTATTCAAGTAAAAATACAATTCTCGGTGTCAACATGCTTAGAATGTCCGACATGCCCTCCGGACATTCGTATAAAGACATGACAATGCTCAGCACGTTTGTCACCTCTCAATACTCTTCACCGTCGGAAATCCAACTCGCCAACCCATTCCAAATTTCATTATCATTGACTACAATCTTCCACACCAAGATGGCATCTTCCAAGTCCCTCGAGATGGCGCCCAACACCAGCAATGTCGGGAGCATCTTCATCAAATCCCAGCGCGCAAAACCTGTAAAGTTACCGAAGGATACCAACCTCTCCGGCCAAACGGCAATCGTTACGGGAGCAAGTACTGGACTCGGCTTCCACTGCTGTCGTCATCTCCTCTCCTTCCAGTTGTCACACCTCATCATGCCCGTACGATCTGTCAAGAGGGGTGAGGACGCTGCTTCCAAGCTCCGCGCCGAATTTCCCAGAGTCAAGATCGAAGTATGGACACTTGAGATGAGCTCTTACGAGTCTATCCAGGCCTTCGTCCGCCGTGTCGAGAAAGATCTCCCAAGACTCGACATTGCTATCTTGAACGCCGGTCTTACGAACGAGCACTTCGAAATTGTCGAAAGCACAGGTCATGAGGAAGTGATCCAGGTCAACTACCTTTCCACTGTCCTCTTAAGCATTCTCCTCCTGCCGGCTCTCAAGACAAAGTCTCCTCCATCCACTCCTGGTCGACTCACCATCGTCAACTCCGGGACTTCTTATTTTGCAAAGTTTCCCAACCGCCACGAGATTTCATTGCTGAAGTCTTTCGACGACAAGAGCACATGGAATGCAAATGAGCAGTATCCATGCTCGAAGCTGCTATTGCACTATTTCATGGTGAAGCTGATCAACTACGTCGACTCAAAGGATGTAATCGTCAACTGTGTCGATCCGGGTCTGGTCAAAGGTACCAGTCTTTCGAGAGACGTGAAAGTGGCATTGTCGGTTGTGTACTCGGTGGTGAAGTCGCTGATTGGCAGGTTGCTGGACGCGGGCTCATCTACATATGTTGATGCCGCGGTGGTCAAGGGGAAGGAATCCCATGGTTGCTTTGTCATGGACTGGAAGATTGCTCCGTAAGTCTGCCCAAAATACATGCAGGCATGTCGCTAACACTCTGGTTCGACAGGTTCGCGTTGCTCCTCTATGCACCCGATAGTTATACTGTGAGAGAACAACTTTGGCATGAAACGATGAAAGAGCTTGAGTTTGCATCGCCCCTGAGGATATTGGAGAGCATGAAACAAGAGATTGGAGCTGGTCTTGAGTTGTGGGAATATTGGCTTGGTCCTGTTGTTTTTGAATTTCCACTTTAGTGTCGCATGATCTTTCTGGAGGATGTCCCGTAATAATTCCTAGGTATGAGATGTGTCTCGAGTAGCGTCCTCAAAGGCCTTCTTTCCGCTAGCGTCATGTAGCATACTAATCCAAAGGTATTTCTTCAGCCGATCTCTCACAAGCTTCCATGATGGTAAGTCCAAGGCCTTCAACGTTTTTCTCATCTCAGGCGCAATCCAGGAATCTCCATCTCCTGCCACGATGACTATTCGTGCAACAAACAATAGCCAGATCTTGAGTTCTAATATAGAATTATCCTCGAGGCAGTGAAGTCTATGTATGGTGTCTCGAAGTTGACTAGACAGTTTTCCAAATTGCATTGGGAAACTTCTCATCTGTAGGAAGATATTCGTAGAGAATGCCAGCATGCCCACGTAGATTGCTTCGTCAAGAGATCCAGGAGTCACATTCAGGAGGAGCAGTCGGTATAGGATCGAGATTAAGATCTCCTGGCAGAGGGTGTAGTCCATCTTTCGTCTAGTCTGAAAAGCTAAGTTTGCATCTCGAGTGAATTCTTGATGATCTGCTAGAATGTTGCCGAGCTTCGTGTCTGAACCTTTGAAATGCTTGGGAAGGGAGTCACGAGAGGTGTCTTGTTTCTTCGCAATATATGGCTCCCAAGATATCTCAGCGACTGGGAATAACATAGGCTTCCCGCCTGTGAGCATTGGTGTGCAGAGATCTGCTCTATGTTCTGTCAGCGGATGGACTATCTGGGGTGTTCAAAGACACAGGCCCCTACCTGCAGAGCTTGACTTGAATTTGGTCATTATGTTGAAATGCCTTCGCGCCGCCTCGTAACTCCACCATTCTGTAGAGACCCATCATATACTTTCTTGAAGATTCAGGCTCGGAGCTCACGAGTGCAGTGATCATGGCGTAGCAAGCAACTACCAGGATTGTGACGTCTGAGGTGGCAAGTTGATGATCGTAGATTCGTTGTTGAAGCATTGCTAAAGTCTCTTGCGCGTGCTTGATCTGAACGTAGGAAGTTCCAATGCCCCAACCATCTTAGTGGGAAAGTCAGAGTTCAAAGTCAGAGTAGTGCAGCTGGCAAGAGTAAAAGGCTACAACAGGTGAAAAGGGACAGGATGACGGCGTGTGAAATTGAAAAGCACATTCAACTTACGTCAAAGTATGCCTGGGATGCCCAAACGGCTAGTTGGCAGTACAATGCATCAAGTGCAAGATATTCGATGAATATTGAGTTGTTCGGCTGGGTTAGACAGAGCTCGATAGGGTAGTACCTTGCTTGCCCAACCACCGTAAAGACTGCTCTGGAATTAGCACAATTGGAAAGCTCAGGAATCTAACTTACACTTAAAGACAAGATCTACGGCATACGATGGCATGTCACATGCAAACTGGGTGACTGGAAAGTCGCAGCCTATCTGCATGGGAAGTGGGGTGTATTGGCGAGAAACAGCTGCAGAGTTCTGAGGCGAATTATAGTTTCTCGCGCGCTCTTGGTAGATCCACGACCTCAACTTCGGCCTATCAGCGGGCCGTTTTCGTTGATTCTTGCCGCGCATAACATGACTTCTAATCAGCTTCCGAGCATTCGCTCCAGGCTTGTCCAGGGAGCTGCTGACAATGAATTCCAGCTCGTGCTTCTCTGTAAATGAATCAATACTTATTCTGAAGTACGCATAATAATTGCGACTTACTTGAAATCGATGTGGCTATCTTTGAGGACAGTGCCCAGGAGATGGAAGTTGGAATGCCGTCTTCTGTCGTGTGTGGCTTACAGTACGCCACACTCCTGCATGCATCGGATAGAACGCCACTCTTATCCAATGAACCTCAAATTGAAGACGGACCGGAATCTCAGTGGAGATAAACCCATTTTGGTGCGAAGGAAAAGGTAATGTATCAAAAAGAAACCGGGCGGGCAGTAGTGGACATAGTATTCAAATCATGAATGTCCAGGTAGTGTTCTAATTTCTGAATAGGGGTTTGCTCGCTAAAACTCTGGGGCATTGATCGCTAGATTTTAGGGGGTGGAGAGACCTAAATGACCTGCAACATAAGCAACGATACCTGGAATCAAACACCCACCTGCCAATGGTGTGCGATTTATCGAATGGTTCCCTCCTCCTGTCTTTTGAGGTGTCTTGAATCTTCTGTCAATTACAAAAAGACCATGCTAGCGGTCGGTGAAAGGCAGTGTTTCGAATCTCTCCGCCTTGACAGTGCAGTCGAGAAGGTTGGCGAATGCTGAGATGCTGCATGCAATAAAACTACAAGTCATCAACTAAGCATCTACCATCTTTGTCCAGAGAAAGTAGGCCGAGAATTCAAGGCAAGGCTAGAGGATTGAGGGTGGAAGGATTCAGCTATAAGTTGTGCAGTCTTTCTGTGCCTTCATTCTTTCGCGCTTTGTGTCATGTACGGCTGGCAAATTCTGGGTCTTTGAGCACCCTATGATTTCCAAATTATCCCCATCTACTCTGTATAGTAATGACTGGAAAAACCCAGGACCTAGGAGATACGCTTCCAAAGGCTCCTTGATCGCTTTGTATGAAGATACTACTTAAGGATCCCCTAAGTCCCATACATCTGGGCCCAATCTCCGCAATGGCGCCTATGAAGTCTACTGGAACACTGGTTCTTACTGCATCGACTTACTTAACAATGCTCGAAGATATTAAGGACAAAGATAGCCCAGGGGAGATCATACAACAAAGGTTCATCCACAACTCTTCGCATCCCTCTCCTACTCCCTCCCCCTCCCTCCCCGCTTTCCAGAAATAGATACAGCACAAACTCGGATGTTATGAATCGTCCATCATGGAAGACAGACGACATTGGCTACAGAGCAACTTCGGGCGCAATATATCTCAAGCGACGTGTGGAGATTCAGGGAAGAGAATTGCCAGATTATGTTCAAAGACTCATCATCGCGAAGGACTACGTCAATCTCCAGCATCGAAAAGAGAGTATCGAGGCCAATAAAGAGGGAATTAGGAAATGTTGGCTCGCCAGCAATGACGACAGTGGAAAGAGTGGGAGTGGGAATGAGAGAGCCGACGTTGATCCACCGAGCGTGAGAGGGCCTTGTGGCTCTTGTCGAGAGAAAATCGCTCAGGGGGAGGACATTGTATGCCTCTATTTTGTTTCGAATAAGGAGGTTTCTGTGTGGAGGTGAGAGTCTTAGGGCCAAGTGATGAAGGTCGTGGAGATATCTCAAATGATTTGCAATATAAATTCCTTCTGTCAACGGGAGTCTGGAGCTCCGTTGTGATGCAAGTACTTCAAACGATGTCGATCTAGTTTTAGTGATCATGTGGATTGAAGAACAATCAAGACTATTCACCAGATGCCATATGCATGCAAGTGATTGTGACACAACGGATTTGAAAGTACGCCTCCGAAAGTTTAGTGGACCCTCTTTCCACCCCCTGAAACTTCAACTCATGACTTCCACACTTAGGACATCATGGTAGGACGGGATAGAAAGATGCGGAGGGAAAGCTAAATTGCTAATGGATTGATGCGCAGCCTATACTCCACTGATCTCCATCTGATGTTGCATCGAGATCTCAATCAGCATCGCATTCGTATTTTCAATGTCTAAAAATTCTTATCGAATGCACTTGTTCATCGAAAGTTCGAAGCAGAACGGATCGTCTCCTGTTAGTCAAGTGCTTTTGCGCTGCTTAGTTTGTTCTGATTACGAGTAATTGGCTGTGGTGAGGTTCCTCGCATGGTATTGTCAGAATGTCACACACTTGAGAGCCACTTCAGCCCCAAATGCATGCGACCCCTGTTGCGGAGCGGGTGTACCCGGCTCGACGCTGCATGACAGTGCATGTTCCCTCTCTTCCGGAGCGATGTGACCCTATCTCGGACGACTATTACGACAGAGCGAGTAGGAAACATCAACGCAACAATCATCGAATCGGAATCAGACATGGAGGTACCTGCAGGATGACTTGCTTCTTCCCCGCGATAGCTAGCATATCGATGGACTCCCTTGCATACTGGTCACCTTGAGAGTTGCAGTAGAGACACTACACTTATCGGGACCAGATATTGTAGATTGAATATAACTAGAAATTACCCTCTGTCTTCTCAATCACAAGAAGCTTACTCCCTATAGAACGTCCACTGTGCGACACAGCCATATCAACGAGAATCACGTGCCAAGCTCCAACGCACCTCCACATACCCTAGTTACATGCCTTGGCTTTGATTGTGCAGCAGAAATTGATATTATCAAACAATCAAGATCAGACAATACTATCACGGTGGACTCTCCCCCGGATCGATCTCGTCTCCCGCCAATCTTCTGATTGTCGATGGGCACCGATGTGAGTCCCGGTTGTGACGCCGATGATTGATGGCCTTTCCTGTTCACCACCTTGCTTCCTAGTTGTAGACTTCCTTGTAAGGCCATTTGAATCTTTAGTCCGCTCCTGGCCTACCACCTTCCACAGTATATCCAAAATCTGATTGATAAAAAATGCCAGGCCGATGAAGAACACAGCCAAAGGCATCGTGAATGTCGCTTCAGATTCTGTCAGCAAACGCAACAAGAGTTGTGGAATAGTGGCTCTTACTCATCCACTTCACGACATATGAGAGTTTTAGCTGAGGGTTCGTTCCGTCGGTCCGCTGAAATTGCTCGACTGGGAGAGCGAAGAATGATGCCATGAACGATGCTGGAAGCTGAAGTTTTCTCAGCTCACGGCTGCAGGTACGAAAGGATAGTTGGATGAGGACTCTTACAAATAGAATGGTTACAATGGTAAATACCATAATTGTGTTCCCCTGTTTCCCAGTATCCACGGCTTGTTTTCGAGCATTCTTGGCTTCAGACAGGTTCGCGTGTGCTTGTCGAAGATCCATGAGATCCTTGAGCTGGAAAAAATTATCAGACATACACCGAGGCTTCGCAAAGGGATAAGGGAGCTAACCGAAGCATACGCAGTCTTTGCTTGTTCCTGCATCATATGGACCTTTTCAAGATACGTCTTGAGTTGAGAGTCTAAGTCCCATTTTTCTTCATACCCAAGAGGTCCCAAGGATTTTACCACCTGCTTCTGATCCTTGAAAACTTGGCCCATGATTGTCAACTCGTCTTGGATATCTTTGATCTCCCGGACCAGTCTTGATTCAGCCTTGATGTCGGAAAGATCTTGCTCATCTCGCGTATTGAGACTTTCCATGAACCGATTATAAGCAGCTGCCTCCTTATCGGTCTTGTTGCAAGTTAAAATCAGCAGATATCAGTTGGGGACGCATTCAGATACTTACAATGCTACCAATAGAGCTTTCAAAAATTTCGAAGAATCGAAAATCCTCGTCTAGGTACCTAGCTGGATCGAAGTGCATTGCAATACACTCTGTCATGATGGTGTTCATGAGATAAGTTGATGTCGACTCAAACGATCCTGCGGGTAGGTTCCGGTAAACGCTCTCGAACACGTCAGTCATGCCAAACTCGTCGAGTTTGTTTTGCGAAGTGTCTTCCTTGTCTGGCTGTCTTTGTGAGAAGCTTGTTATAACGGTTTCTAGGTAAATGATTAGATTAGCGTACCAAAGTCCAGGATGATGTGAACTTACTACCCAGATTCCACATCCAAAGTTGGTCAACCATCATTATCACGGGCGTGCGGCCAAGTCGTTTCCCATGTCGAGAAACCACTTGATCTTTATCTCGTGTTGCTGTGCTGTCAAGCATATGATAGAAAGATTGATCCAGACTTCGACGCATATGTAGAGGGTGGGCATCGTGGGCGTATGTCTTTATCAGTTGCATTTCATCGTCATTTGACCAAGTGCTTTCGTAGTCGCGCAAAGCCTGATGCAGATCGTTTTCTGCCATTTCCATTTTCCTTTCCTCTACCTTCTCGGTCCCCTTGGCTTTCTTAGTCTTCTTTGCTTTCTTTGTCTCGGTCTTTGCCTCGATTTCACTGCTCTCAATGATATCCAGATAAGCCTGCAAAGTCCGCTGCACTTGAATGAATCGACCAGCTCGAAATAAAGCATCTGGTGAGTTCCCTGACTCCTCGGCGGGTTTCAGGAAGTCGGAGTCCTCAGTCTTGAACCGTTTCACAAGACTTTGCAGGTTCTCGCCATTACTGCGCAATAGCTCTCGGCACTGAAGAAAAGTCTGAATTTGAACATGTCGTTTCTCAGTCTGCCAATGAATAAAAGGCATCTTGTTTAAGCAAAGAATTAGTTTGGGCCAGGAAAATAGTTGGAGATTTAAGATATCAACTCACAAAAATCACCTTTGCTCTGTCGTTACCGGGAACTACTTGATAACCCGGTCTCATAAACGGTGTGTGTGACCTCGCTGAGCCACGGTGTTGACGGTTGGTCCAGAGCGCTCGCTGCAGTATATTGCCACTCATACTTGAATCCTGACAGACTTTATGCATCACAAGCTTTCCTGGGATATAAGCCTGTATAATACTGAAGAAAATGAAATTTGTAGATGTATCTTACCTCTATCCATCTCATCTATGAGCGAATTAGTACGATATTTTAAGAAAGAAAGAATTCTTGGAATGTTACGTTGTTCGCGGGAATATGTATCCATTCCCATCGTGACATCCTCGGCCCTCCATCCTCCAATGGCATATTAATGAATTCCGCAAATGGTAAGATATCTCTAGAGTAATTCCCACCTCCTCCTTGAAGGGGCGCTCTAACCCTCGAAATGCTGAACTTGAAATCAGCCGATTCTGGACTTCGAGGCGGGACTGCCAGATCTTGTTCTGCAAATGCTGTTGCCTTTAGCATGCGTACAATTGGATATATATTTCTCGTTATATCATCCACGTTCTGGCCATTCTTGTCAGCCATCCTCGAAAGGGCATCTCGACCGCTGCTCCCTAATCTAGTTGCCAAGGCTTCTGGCGTCTCTTTTAAGTTTTTGCTCTGTAGCTTGCTGAAGGTTGCTCCATGGTACAGCAGAAATTCCACCGATTTTAAGCGGCAGAATTCGATCGCTAGGTGTAATGCCGTGTTGCCGTCAATGTCTTGAAGATCCAAGAGTTCTTTCGGACTACAGACCTCCTTAAATACATCATCGTGTCCGACAAAATCGCTCACCGCGTGATGTTCTGCGGCAGCTATAGCTCCCAAGTCACTGTGACGAGAGAAAAGCAGCGAGGCCACGTTATCTTGCCCTTGTATCACTGACAGGTGAAGCGGCGTTCGAAGGTTCTCGTCAGTTAATGAGGCAAGGTATGGTCGCCTTTGGACCCAATCTCCTACCGTGGTCGGAGGAGGCGTATCTGATCCAGACCTAGATGTCGTTTCTTCGAGATCTAGAAGTGCGCCTGCTGCCTCTTCTAAACCGAGGAATGCCGCCAAGTGTAAAGCAGACGGGCCGTTTCCTGGTCTAAGTTTTCTACCAAGCTCAACTCCGTTGCCATACCACAACTTGATTAATTTGCTTGCATTGCGTATCGTTAAGAGATGAAGTACCGTAGTTGATGTTCCACAAAGATTTTGTCTTAATTGGAGATTCGTAAGCAGCCCAATAATCTTGAGAAAGTCACCACTCTGTTCCGGCGGGGGAGCTTCGAGCTCCGAAAGCACCTCGATTACAATGTCTTTCTGTACCAAAGAACCCAGGTGGTGCACCATATGTTCCACAGCATATTTGAGAAAAGGCTTCTGAAACACTTTGTTGTAATCGCTGAGATTCGCCAACACTCTATGTCTTGCCATTGGGGGCAATGTGATATTTTCGTACGGAGGTAGGAGCTTCGACCATTCGTTGTTCGACTCGTATTCATCCCGAGCCTTCCTAAGACGCCTCATGCAAGCATTTAAAAGGCTTATATTTCCTTCAAGGATGCATGCGAGTAGAATATCATCATCTGTAGCCATAGGAGACTGTTCCTCTTGCGACCAGGTCATGAGGATCTCGCGGAGTATAGGTTGAACAAAATCTAGCTTTCCGTCGACGCTTCCATTGGGCGCTCTCAGCAAGCCGCCTGAGGCTGAAAGCAGAGCCTTGTCAACATCACTGGATTCAATTTCTAATGAGTCATCATCATGACAATCGCAAGCAAACAGAATTTCTCGAGCATCAAGTGGTGTCTGCCAAGTGAGTGCACAGCTCAAAAGTCTGGCACAAACCTCCCAGTCAAGAGACGGCTCCCGAGCAAGACCATTCAGCACCTTGATCCAATAAGGCCGGGCCAGCGGCGTTTTGGCAGCTAGGAAACTGGTCCCAAGAGGGTTGGAATCAACCCAATTACTACCCATATATTCCTTGATGTCCGGGGTGTTATACTCGTCCATTCTTATATTAAAAGCCGGGGAAGGAATATCCATGATCGGATAATCACGCTTCGAAATACACACGTGCAAGGCAATGGATCCAGGCTTCTTCGACGACAGAAGTCGGTTGACGAATTTCATACAGTGTGAGCGATCCCGACATTGATCTATGGCGTCTATGACAAGACAGATTACCACCGACTGACTGTCCAAGGCCTCAAGTGTTGTTAAGAACGCCTCTTCGAGTGACATGGGCCCGGGAATTGGATTCGCCGATGAGATGGTAAACCCAAGATCAATCGCTTGGCTCCCAATGGAATTCTGTAAGTAGAATTGAAGGAGCTGAGCAAGGAGGGTTCTTAAGAGAAGATCTAGACCGCCAACATCCTCCCTAATATCTTTGTTGAAAAAGTGCTTGAGGATCGCAACCTTTTGGTGTCGCATCCTGGGATCCCTCCAAGTATTAGTCTTCGTATTGTGGTCGAGAAAATATGGCCTGTCGTCGCTTGTATACCCGAGTTCCCACCCCTTTGGCAACTTATCACTCCCCAGCCACGAGGTCAGACCTACGTCTTTGCGTGATCCAGGCCCGTCTTCAATCATAGAGTGTAAGAGGGTAGATTTCCCGCACCCAGGGGAGCCATGAATAGTGAGGATGCTGTGTGGTTCCGCACACCATTTCTGGAAGGCGTCAAGTCCATAAATCCATAGGCAAGTGTGAGGTACTGCGTTTTTGACTTCCACATACGGGTCCTTGGAATGCGAGTCGTTGATAAACGAAAGTGAAAGGTCATCGGCAAGACGTTCGAGAGTTTCTGACAGTTTTCAGCCTCAATATTCACTTTGGGCTTGGCCAAGTACTACTCGCCTCGCTTTGAAGGTGTTTGCTCCTCATCGCCTTTCTTTTCATCTATATCAGGCAGAGCGGCGCCAAGTGGTTCAGGGTGGTCATCCTTTTCTTCTTCATTTGACACAACGTTATCAGTCGTCGATTCACGAGTGACCGTTTCATCGAGCGCGGCGGCATTATCCATCGCTCTATCATTCGGCTCCTCACTGCTCATCTACAATCCATCAGTCAGTTCCAAAGAAAATCAATCAACACCAGGTTTGGAGCACACCTTGATGCCGCACAACGCGCAGTTTAACACAACGATCAGCACCTCTCATCACTTGCTAATTGTGCGACAGACTCGACCTTCGTCAGCAAAAAGCGCTCACGCAGGTATGAACGGAAAACTAGACACAAGAATATGGTGGCAGGAAAGCTAGAGGTTCGACGTGACATTTCAGCCTCACTTCCGGCTCCCAAAAAGCAATAAAATGCGTCTTTGCTTGCCACGCGCCATGCATATGCCCCGACCCAAATTAGGAACCGCCCGCTTGCTCAGCCTCGAGAATTGACTGGTTCAGAGTCCAAGAGGGAGTTTTGGACCCTCCACTCCCATGCGAGCTGAAATGATCGCTTTTGCAGTCTCTCATGCCCCTGATGGTCAACGAGGGGTTTCCCTCCAATAACATACCATTGGCAACTTCAGCCACTCCAGTCATGATCAATTGATTCCAATGGATGGAGCGGGGCATGCGATGATCAGAATGACTTCTTCGTTGCTTTTCATTGACATTGTTGAATTGCAAGAGGGGTCACCTGGCTGAGTGTAGGATTAAAGTTTGGCTATGTCAAATGTGCACTACGCACCATGGAGTATGTTCCGTGTAGGCGCGGGTCCGTCAGTAGAGCCTCGGGCTGACGAAATACTGTGTTTCTTCTCGAGCAGTTTTCCTACGGTAGTGAGGCAGGAGCTGTCACGAGTAAAGACCAGGGCATAGGTAAAGTACTACAGTACATAGACTAGAATACTAAGCAAGGAGAGAAGAGGTCCTAGGCTAGGGCTTGAGGATATACTCCTTAAGCGAGGAGCTAAGTCCAAAGAGGAAGCCTACGTGATTAGGTAGAATTATCCTGATAGGAGCTGAGTTACTACACCTTCCAAACCCGGGACTAAGACCAAGATAGGAAACATATGGTGAAGCCTTGCGGAAGAAATCTCGACTTTCGTGATAGGCATTTGCCACAATATAGAGATGCTTAGGAAGTAGGGATAGTAAAGCAGCTCAAAAATATAGATCATCTATCAATACTCTTCAATGTCCTAGGTCAGGAAAGCAAATATGAAGTAGAAGGTGATCATTCCAAAGATAGAAAATTGAACATACAATGGTCGTGTGTAGGGTGAAGCAGTCGAGATATCAGGCTTTCTTGTGGACAGAATGGCATTGAGCATGACATCGGGCTATTCCGGATAATGTTCTTGCAAAGTCGGGAGAGTGAAGCGGTAGTCGATGTCCCGATAAAGAAGGAACTTCAACCCCTCCTCGGCCCAGCCTAGCATTCTGCCTTCCCACACCGCCCCCCACAACTACCAAAATCTCGAACTATCAACTGCTCGTAACTTCATACGCCATTCATTTCATACACCATTCATAACATCACACCGAGTCTTCGACGCAACGTCCTTCGACCAGTCCTTCCATCTCCCAATATTCCAAGCAGCCTCGGCATTCTTCCGCTTTTTCAACATACAGCGCAGCCACCGACAAATGGACGAGTTTGCGCAAAGCAGAGAGGACGATGATCTGTTCGCAGATGAGTTCGAGCCAGTCGCAGAGCCTACCTCCATTATCGAGGAGCCCAAACCCACCTTTACGACTCCCCAGTACGAAGAACCAGCAGCTGCCATACAATCCGCGCCAAATCAACAGAATAACTATCCTCCGCGACACCCAGGACAAGAGCGACGAGGAAGAGGAGGTCGAGGTCGAGGGCAAGATCGGGGACTTAACCAGCAAAATGGACTAGGTGCATCTCGATACGCAGATCCACCACCCCCATCAGCTCCCATCTCGAACCCTACACCCACAGCAGACACTCCTCCCTCCCAAACAACCACCCAACCCGAACATGCGCCTCCTCCAACTGCTCCCACCGAGCCAGCCCACATTATCTCTACACGTACGCCGGCAGTGCGCGGCGACCGATCCGCAACAGGAGGACCAGCGCACAAAAAATTGACAGAAGAGGAGCTTACCGCGAAGATGGCCCAGATGGCCATCCTAAACGAAAAGAAAGCCGAGCGACACCGCCTCTCTGAAGCCGACCAAGCTGCTTTCCAGCATCGCGAGAAAGAGCTCGCCAAGGAGAGGAAGGAGAAAGCTGTAGCTGAGAGGAAGAACGAGCGACTGATGGAGATGGAGCGCGCGAAGAATAGGGAGAGGAAGATGAAGGCCCAAGGAGGACGTGAATGGGACAGCGAAAAGCTCGAGAGCGATATCGTTGATGGCCGCGGACGAGGGAGGAGCTCGGAATACGTGCGAGGTGGGCATGGTGGGGTAATTAGAGGGCGGGGAGCTGGAGGCGGGTTGGGTGATAGTAGGTGGAGTGCTGCTGGGGATGAGGTACCGGTCGAGGACTTTGAGTCAACCAGAGGACGAGGTAGAGGACGAGGCGGAAGAGGTGGTAGAGGTGGTCGTGGTGGGAAGACTTCTGACACTGTGCCTCCTGGCCATGGATTCGAGGATTTCCCATCATTGCCTACGGCTCCTAAGATAGCTTCTGGAGATCAGGTGAAGGCAGGTACAGAGGCTGTAAAGTCACCAATAGGACAGGCGCACGATTGGGCGGAGGAGATGGCTACGCCGGTCGAGGAGAAGAAAGATCCCGGAAATGGAAATTGGGACTAAGATTGAAGCATTGGGATTTCAAGATTGATGATGCATTGGGTTGATTGGAAAAAATGGCATTGGCGTTAGACTAGGACTCGTCTACGGACTTGAGCGGAGCGTATTATACCTTTGAATTCTGATATTGTCTTGCCGTCTTAACTATGATCTGTGCTTGTCATTGCCTATCTTGTGATATCTGACCCGAGATTCCCGCAATCCGACTTTGAAGTACCGGTGTCCAGTGCCAGGGCTTCCACAGTGCCGAATGTTTCCACCCCCTTAAGATCATTCGACTATCGGATGAAGCGGGCTGATGTCTGACGTAAGGTTAGTAGAACATGTGAACCTGGTTTGCCCAACGAGGGGCACTGAGAATTGAGAATGAAGGGCGGGTCGAGAATCAACTCCAGAAGAGGACCACTTAAGTAAATGTGCAAAGATCTATTTATTGATATATAATCATTACTGGACCTTTTTGATATTCTCCACTTTCCCTTTTCCACTCCCAAACCGTCCTAATATCCTCTTCCCCGCGGCCGCAATCTTGAGTCTAACCGCCCTCAAGTCCCACTGATCCGCCTCATCGACAGCAACAAACCTCCTCACCAGCAAATTGAACACAAACCCAAAGCTCAACGCCATCACCGTACTCGTCAAAATAATAACATTGTACGGCATCGAAAAATCCGGCGTCGGCAACGGCAGTAACAGACTCGTAGTTCTGATACTCACGTTCCCAATCGTGATCACTGCTGGAGCAATATCGAAACCGCGGTTTGCGTCGGGGGGATATTCTGTATAACGAAGGATTGCTTTCTCGAAATCGTAGGTTAGGACGACGGTTGAGTTCGCCGGTATCAAGATCCGAACTTCGAGCTGGGTGCCTCGTTTTCGGTCTAGGGCGGGACGGTAATACATTTCTTGAATGACTGGTTTATCCTTGCCGTTGATCTTAGCTTTCAGGGTATGCAGATAGAGTTTCATGAACCAAGGGAGGGACTCCATGTAAACGAAATCTACTGATTCAGTAGGTGATGGATTCGTGAGGATTGCTTGGACGCCGCCGCTTTCTTGGCCATAGCCGATGAATGAACGTTCTGCGTAGAGAAGGGGTTGCTCGAGGGGTGCCTTTTCGGTGATGTCTTGATCGGGAAGGGTCAGGTCGAATTCGCCGTCTGGGGAGAGTTCGAAGCAGCGGAGGTAGCCGTTGGGGTCTTTGTGCTCGTGGGCTCCTGCTGAGGTAAAGACGTGGCGGGCGTGAGGGACGTTGATGCATACTGGGTCTGCTCCATCGGTTGCTAGGGGACACGATCCTTTGAGAGAATGTCCAAATATCTGGGATAGACTCCATCCTTCTTCTTGAGCCGCTGTATCTAACGGGAAGCACGTATCATGAGAGTTGTATGGCTTCGATGTGTCACACTTTAACTCCTCATTTGCAACCGGTCTGGGAATAGGATTGTCTGTCGTTGATTAGTGATAGTTCGTAGCTCAAGCAATTGAACGTACCTCTAGGACGTTTTGACCTTTGAAGATCCAAGACCATATCAATCGTCTGCGTAATCTGAAGCTGGCATTCCGTCTCCCCTTCCGCACATATAGGCCGCACATCAATCGACATACTCTGCCAACTCGCATCGAAAAGTTTATGTCCGTCTAACAAGCTCGAGATGCCCGCCTTTCCCTTACAAGGCAATAGCTTCAGAAAAGGGGTCAAATTCTCCGTACAGACAACCTCCCTCGGTAAAGTCCCATGCAAAAGATGGAGATTCTCCAATGTGGAATCATTATGTCCTCCCGAAGGCTGGAAAGACATCACGGGTCTCGTCGTCCGTGTTGAGTCGATGAAATTCAGCGAGGCGCAAAAGAGGCCAGACAGTGCATTCGTCAACGTCAACCATCGTCCATCAGCCCTGTAATTATTAGCAATTGTCTCCTAACATGTGGGACATGCGTACTCCTCGTCAGTCTCAGCTTCAACCCAAGCCCATAATTCAACTCCCGTTCCTCCCTCTCGAGCTCCTCCCCATGGTCTCGCGCCCCAACTCTCAGCATCCCATCTCCCAAGGCTGAACCTCAAATGTAACTCTCTCGTATTCGCATGCTGTAAAATCTGTCCCAATGATCTTGGAAAATATCTAAAATTCTGCTGTTCAAACGAAGCCCACGTGGTATTACTCTGGAAGTTGAACGAAGCAAGCAGTAAGCTAGGATGTAGAGGTCGAAGGAGAAGTTGTTCGTGGTAGTCGGATGCTGTGGTCTGTCCGGAGAAGAAGAAGCCGAGAATGAACAGTAGGGACTGTAGTTGACGCATGGCTTCCAGCGCCGGATTTCGCTATGAAGGAATCATGAAGTGATTGTTGTGTTGTAGAGTGAGTGATGGTTGATGTTGTTCAGTCGCGCCTCGTATCTTTTTAGCGCGAGGCTTGCGATGATTTTGTCATTTTTCTCAGCCGTGTCTCTTAAACTTCCACACAGCAACGACGTCAAGTCGCAATTGATCCCAACCATGGCGGCGGAACAGAGGAAGCTATTAGGTATGAGTACTTGGAGTCGCGAACACCTAGCGACTCTTTATCTTCCTATACAACACAGCTAATACCTCCAACAGAACAACTCATGGGCGCCGGTGCCTCCTCCCGAGCAGCTCAACTCTCCATCACCGACCCCAAAGTCTGCCGCTCCTACCTCGCCGGCACCTGCCCCCACGACCTCTTCACAAACACCAAGCAAGACCTCGGTCCCTGTCCCAAAGTCCACAGCGAACCCCTCAAAACAGAGTACGAAGCCGCCCCAGAAAGCCAAAAGCAGAAATGGGGTTTCGAATACGACTACATGCGCGACCTCCAAAAATACATCGACGAGTGTAACCGCCGAATCGATGTTGCACAGAGAAGATTAGAGAAGACACCTGATGAGATTCGGCAGACGAATGCGTTGTTGAAGCAAATTAGTGATTTGAATAAGAGTGTTGAGACGGGATTGATGGAAATTCAAGTACTTGGGGAACAAGCAGAAGTATCTAGAGCATATGAAGAGTTCTTTCGGATACGACAGGCTATGGCTACGAAGGCTGATAAGGAGAGGGAACTCAAGGCGTTGAGTGATACGAGTGGGCCGAGTGGACATCAGAAGTTGCAGGTTTGTGATGTTTGTGGGGCATATCTCAGCAGGCTCGACAACGACAGACGGCTGGCGGATCACTTTTATGGGAAGATGCATTTGGGGTATGCACAGATGAGGAAGACGTATGAGGCCTTCCCGAAGGAGTTGAGAGGAAGGAGAGCGCCTATGCAGGATGAGGGTGATCATAGTCCGGCTGGTGGAAGAGGCTTTGATGGTGGATATGGAGATGGTGGTTATGCCAGAGGAGGATTTGGTGGTAGAGGTGGTGGACGTGGAGGTGGCTTTAGGGGAAGAGGGAGAGGTGGATTCAGAGGCAATTGGTAGTGGTCCATTACTGGCGTTCTCGGAATCTGGGAGGCGTTTGGTGGATCTCTATGGCACTTGTACTACGAAGGCAGCGTCTAAATGGAATCCTAATCAATGGCAGTGACTTTTTTTCATTGACGCCGAGTCGTGAGGAAAAGAGGACATTGGGACAAGGCATTGTCCACACTTTGCTTGATCCATTGATTCAGCCTTCTCGTTCTTCTTGACAATGTTGGTATTTGGGTGAGGCTTCCTAGAGAAATGAACTTCACAAGCCGTTGATCCTTCTGTCACAGAAATACTGTTCAATATCCATTCCAGAATAAATGTTTAGTCAAATACGGCGTACAGAATGAATTCGATTTATTTTTTCTGGGCCAGAGAGACGTAGTTAGTCATGAGATTAGAACGCGGTTGTAAATAAACTCGACTTCGAGTAGATGGGAGGAAACCACAGAAGTCACGAAAGGACAAATGGATGTACAGAAACATCATGCAGGGATCACTCTCCCAGCCATGAAAGGACAACGGGCCATCATAACCCAAGGTCTCTAGCAAACGCTCTGAATGCTGCCTTTATTGGTACATAGCCTCAACGGACTGGAGTCATGAAATCTAGCTGATTATGCGATCCCCACCATCTGCACCACTCTCATCCTTCGCCAAATCGTGCTCCTTCAATAAAGTCATGATCTCATCCGCACCCCAAAGGTGGTGGTAAATACGTCCATCCTTCGTCTTTCCTACCGTAGCAAACTCAACTGTCCAGCATTAGCAAATCTCTCTCCCCCAAAAGAAAAGGACAACATACTCTTCTCACTGCTCAATTTAGTCGAATCCATAGTCTTGCTCAGCACCTTGACCGCCATCCCACAAGCCTCCTTCAGATCACAATCCTCCTTGTAATCCTGCTTCAACAGACTCTGCGCAGACGCATTATTGGCACCCACACTCGTAGCCTTCCATCCACCATAGTTACCACTAGGATTGCTTTGGTACAGCTGGAATTGTCTCTGAGGATCGTAGCCGGCGTAGATGAAGGAGACACCGAAGGGACGGAGACCACCGTGTTGAGTGTAGCCTTGCTTGAGATCGCATAGGCGGCGGACGAGCTGCTCGCAGGGGATGTCTTCGTTGTAGGTGAGGAGGTAGCGTTGGGCGGCTTGGCGGGCGTAGTTGATGAGGATATTGGCGTCGGCGGTCATGCCTGCTACGGCGCAGATCATGTTGCTGAACCTATGTCAGCAGGGTTTTTGCTTTACTCGAAAGAGTGGTCCTACTCGTTCAAGATGTAGAGCTTCTCTGCTGAGGTATCCTGCTCGAGGAGCTTGCTCGTAACCTTTCTCTCTGCTGCCAACACAATGCCATCCTTCGCTAATATGCCTAATGCCGTTCCTGCATGGGAGATAGCCTCAAGAGCATATTCGACTTGGTAGAGACGTCCTTCTGGAGAGAAGATGGTAGTCTGGAGCTTGTCAGCTTGTTTGGTCAAGGAGGCTGGAGCTTGTTTAAGCTCACTCTGGAATCGTATCTTCTCGACATCGTTGCAAATGGTAGAGTAGGCTGATGGGAGGGGTTCGGGAGAAAGAAGGAAAATTGAGGAGAATGTGTCCTCAACCGGCGGATGTGGTTGTAGATTCGATGTCCTGTTGTTCGTGGTACTTTTAGAGCTCAAGCTCCAGGCACGGAAGGAGCACGCGTCTTAGCGCGAAACCCCAGATTTGAGGCTCCAACTTTTCACCTTCCCAAATTTATTTTCGAGATCACTAACTTCAAGAAATACAATGCACGCAAGATGCTGAAGTCGACACACCAAAAGATTCCTCTGCCAGAAGGGTGGACAGAGCATAAAGCTCCCACAGGACATACATATTACTACAATGCTGCGACAAAGCAGTCGACATATACTCGGCCTGTAGCTGCTCCTGCGCCAGTGGCCCCGGTACCTCCACCAGCGACTCCGGCGCAGAGTTTCTTGCAATATCAAGCTGTTGAAGGTCAACCAAGTGCTGGAGCGCCGTTCAATAGCTTTGGTCCTGGTGGACAACAGCATGGCGGGCGAGGTGGATTCCGTGGTGGAAGAGGAGGTCATGACCGATCGAGAGATTCGAGACCGCAGCCGACAGACAAACCAATATCACGGCATGCTATTCCCGATAATGAGAATTGGTTCTTGGTGCATACGAAGCTTGGGAGGAGGTTTGTCTACAATTCGGCCAAAGACCAAAGTTACTGGCGCATACCTGATAAGTTGAAGGATGGCATTCTGGCTCTAGACCAGCAGAGGATCAAGGAGAAAGCAGAGGCTTTGGCGGCGCCAAAAGAGGCGGCAAATGTTCCACAGGGTGCTGCACAACGCCCTACTATGGCGGCAGAAGCCCCTCCAGCAAACGCCGAAGGAGCAGAGGAGAGTTCGGAGTACGAAGAAGTAGAGGTCACAGATGATGAGGGAGAGGACGAGGAGAACCCACCGAAACGACAGAGGACTGATGAGGATGCTCCAGATGAGCCAGTCGAGTTCAATGAGGACGATATCGCATACCAGCTGGCACAAATGGGACAGGAATACGGTCTAGACCCCGGAGAATATGGCGATGAGACTATGGAAGGTTGGGAGGACGGTCAAGAGGGTATGGAGATGACTGAAGCAGATTCGAACGCGCTATTCAAGGACCTACTCAACGATTTCGGCATCAATCCGTACAGTCCGTGGGAGAAGCTTGTCGAAGAAGGCAAGCTGGTCGATGATTTGAGATATACTGCATTGACCAGTATGAAAGCGAGGAAGGAAGTCTGGGAGGAGTGGTCTAGAGAGAAGATCAAGGAGCTGAGAGAGTTGCGTGCAAAGGAAGAGAAGAAAGATCCACGGATACCATACCTTGCTTTCCTCCAGAAGCATGCGACACCGAAGTTATACTGGCCTGAGTTCAAGCGAAAGTACAAGAAGGAGCCGGAGATGCGAGACACTGCAATGGCCGACAAGGACCGAGAGAAGTTTTATAGGGACCACATCAATCGGTTGAAGCTCCCGCAGTCGACACTCAAGACGGATCTTTCGGCTCTACTCAAATCACAGCCATTGTCCCAGCTCAACAGGGACACTTTGCCGTCCCATCTACCTCCTGCGATTCTGGCAGACATACGCTTCATCTCTCTCCCACTGGGAATACGAGACGATCTTGTTGAAGATTATATCTCGACCTTGCCACCACCACCCGAATCTAATGACGATGAGGAAACAGAGGAGCAAATGAAGCAGCGACAGGATCGAGAGCGTCGGCAGAAGGCACTCGAGGATCGTGAAAAACACGTTGCCGAGCAAAAGCGCCAGCAGAGAAGGAATCTCGAGTTTGGAAAAGGAAGGCTTCGAGAAGAGGAAATGGAGATAGAGCGAGCCATGAATGTCTCGAAGAAGGGATTGCAAGGGCATTTGATGGAGGTGGATGGAGCATAGTTGTTCCAAATACAATTTGATACCCATGATATATTTGCATCTTTTGATATTCTATTTGCAATTCCTGCGTCGTGATTCCCCGTGCTTCCCATCCCTGCTTGGATCGACAGGGCAGTTCCAGGATTCTCGGCTCCGCAATCTCAATTGAAACATGAAACATCAAGATCAAACCCAATCATCTGCCTCACTTTCAACCTGCAGACGGCATTCGATTGTATCAATCCCGGCCACGGCTTTATTTGGGTGAATGGAAATTCCCGAGGAACATAAGACTAAAGATTGATTGGAGAAGGTGAATGCGTGAAGAGCAAATCAATGAAGGTGCGCTAGTTGTGTCTATAACCTTTCCACTGCACTTTCTTTTCATCGTATTTCCTCACGATCACGACACTTCAAGACACCCATTCGTTTGTCAATTAGGTCATCGTCGCCATCGTCGCCAGAGCTGAAGTGTCGACCTCAATACATCAACCTGCAACCTTCGTCATCGAAAGTCAAAGAATTCACAATGTTCTCTCTCCGCAATACCCTCACCGTCGCGCTCACCTTCGGTACTGCAGTCGCGGACACCTTCACCCTCACAGCTTCCCTCCCAGGTAGTCCTCTTGATGGCCTCGCAGTCAACGCTGGCGGCGAAGCTTTCCATCTCGGCGGCTCACCTGGATTCTACTGCCCAACCTCTGTTGGGTCAGCTTGCCCTAATACCACGGAAACCATCTTCGCTGCAGAACTGACTGCTCTCGATGTACGCTCCTCCCATGCTTTCACTTTCGCATCTTGAAACTGACGTTCATCCAGGTCGAAGTTCCCGGCGGTCAACAAGTCTACGTCCAAGCGAACGGTGCTTTAGGATTCACTCAAGCTCATTCTGCTTCCGTGCCAGTCGGCGCCACCATTGGAGGTTTTGTCAACGTTACCGTCGCTTCTGATTGCCACGCTCCTTGGGAGGTTATCACTTGGAAGTCGCCTGATGGATCAACTGGTTTGTATCCTCCCAACTTGAGATGAGAGTGTGCTGATGAGATGAATAGGAGGTATCGAGGCTTGCTCAGAGGTCCCTGTCGGTACGAACGGTACGGCAGTTTACAATGTGTATGCTGTCACTCCGGCGTACAATCAGACGGGTTGTGTGAAGCTTGCTGGATTGCTGGCTAGTTATCTAGGGACTGGTGCGGGGTTTGGTGCTTGGCAGTATATTTGAGGGACATCATGGACCTGGCTCTGCCTTGATTGGAAGCGGGTGTTGTGTTGTGATATTTTGGAGGGGTAATGGCTGCACAGATGGCTGAAAGCCTAGCACGAATTGATATCTCATGTGGGCGGATCTTTGGGAACCTACGGGTACATCTCTGCGAATTACGTCCCAGAGAAACAGGACTTGATCCGAGGTAGCTTTCACCATCAACGATGCTCATAATGAACATAATCATTCAAGCCCACTTTCATCCCAGCGCCTCTTCGAAACGAGTTGGCTTTCATCTGCAAAGAAGTCCATAACGTGGTGTGGC
The DNA here is from genome assembly GCA_900073065.1 of Phialocephala subalpina. Taxonomy (NCBI): domain Eukaryota; kingdom Fungi; phylum Ascomycota; class Leotiomycetes; order Helotiales; family Mollisiaceae; genus Phialocephala; species Phialocephala subalpina. Next base: position 103,581 of record FJOG01000015.1, on the reverse strand, counting down.
TGTTTGGGGATGAGCAACGGCGAGGTCAATTACTCTATTGAGAAGGCAAATTGACTACAAAGAAGGAAGAGTTCAGTAAATTTCATAAGGGGATCTTGAAGATATACACAATCGCTTAGCCCTTAGTGCTATTGACGCCTTCTTGAGCCCTAGCCCTATTCTTCTTACAGGCCCTCCCCCCTGAAAATACAGGGGCTGAAAGTGCTTACTTGCTCTTATAGGCTAGCTGACCCATTATATTTTCCGGACTTTGACCGCAGCCTTCGTACTGATAAGGTGATGGAAAGCTCTCTTGCTGCAAGACAACGCATACTGCATAACTTGGGTAGGACAAGCACATCCACTTGTCCAGTCAAATCTCTCCTTTAGCCCACATCGCTAACGCCAAGCAAATCGGAAGAAAGTGGAGATGCAGCATCAATTATATCAGTGCAATTGAGTTTCTAATCTAGAAAGGAACTATGCTTATATGTCAGACCTGAATCTGCCGTGGAATTACTCTATCTCCGCGCTCTTACTGTCTTACAACTCTTGCTCGATCTTCCGCTGGAGTTAGGTCAAACCTCAGCTGACTTTCTATTCCTGAGGTCATTACAACCCCCTAAATCTCAATCTGGAGGTTGTTTCTGCTTTAGGTGGATCAATTCATCTTCAGCCAGATTTCGGTCGCAAGTGATACGAAACCCAAGATGGCAGCCTATGTTTCATCCTCTCCGACGGATCCCCCGGTTCTCACGTCCAAGGCAGAACAACTCGATAGCAGTTTTACTGCGGTAGATTCGGTAGAAGTTCCCCTTGGGCCTACATGCAGCCTCTGTATGGAACATGATTGGACGAAAGGTGATCCGGTCGAAGACGATCTCCGCAGGCCAGTTCATGGATGGCCTTCTCTATCCCAGTTAATGGCCAATACCCCCGATTTCGCAGCATTTGCCCGATTCCGAGACTTGAATGTGAAAAGTCTTTTATATTATCAGGCAGAGCTTACCGATTTGAGGACCAAATTACACAGACTGGAATGGAATGATCATCGTCACGGCCATTTTAAAAATGCGTCAAGGTTGACAGCTCGTATTGATAAAATCATATTAACAGAGGGATCAGATGATGGGCGCGAGCAGCGGCAATGGCGCCTTGTAAAGAGGATGAGAACCGTTTTGAAAGAATACAGTGAGTATTGAATACACCACATCCGAACAGTCCGGATCGAATTCTCTGACAGTCCGAATAGATGAAGCGCTGTTGCTATTCTCTCAGATCTCAGCTTTACCCGAGCCTGAGACCTATAACGTGAAGAGCTTAAGGGATTGGATTAGGGAAAGTTTTAGCGTCAGTGGTCCAGGATCAGAGACCTGGGGAGACTTGCATCGCGGTGAATCACTCAAACGGCAGACATGGAGGAGCCTCATCGGGGATCTCATTTGGCCACAGGAGAAACCAACTGATCTCGATCTTGTTCTAACAGACCCTCCCCGTGCCATTGATCCAATAACGAAATGGGTAAAATTCGGATTTGTCCCCTTCTGGCAGAGTGTTCGTTCAGCAATTTACATAAGATCCCAGCGAACACCAAATCTCGGGAAGGACATAGAGGCTCAGGATATAACCGTAAGAGATTCCCCCTGGCGACGATTTGAGAAGAGAGATTATCAGAAACCTACGCTTGCCACCTTCTCGGATAAGAGGCTGTTAAGGGTCATCTCTGTGCTCTCGACGATCGTGGCATGTTTGTTACCTACACTGGCTATCACTGTCCTGTCTCAGCTCCATGGACTGCGGGATCTTCTGTTATGCCTTGCCGGTTTCACTGTTATCTTCGCTTTTGGACTAATATTCTTCACAACCGGTTCAGCCACCAAACTTGAGGTCTTTGTTGCTTCTGCTGCGTAGGTAACCATGCTCCTTTAATATCACAATTTTCTAATAGGCTTTGCAGTTTCTCAGCTGTACTGGTGGTATTCTTATCAACCCCTATCGTAATTGTGCCCTCTTAGGAAAAGGCACCCGAAGAGTAAGTTGTTAAGTAACTCGAGACTAGGTTTCCTGCGCTGAATCCAGGTGCTTCGTCAAATAGCCTGCCCGACTCCCTCCATTCTTATGATCTCAATATCTTCATCCGAACACTCATCACTCTGCAATCCTTACTCTGATCATTTCCCGTCTCCCTCCTCCTGGGTTCTCAAATCTGCTCTAGAAAAAGTCTTAGGATCAGGACTGCCACGCGCTGCCCAATGCACATGCGCCGAGCAACAGTCCCGCGAGAGCAAACCACGCAACATATCCCTTGATATTTTCCCATTCCTTCGTGTACATCCCCATAGCCACCCCGAATCCAACACCGCCTGATATGAATTTATCTCGATGCTGGTCGTTCTTCTGGTTGTCACGCAAGCGCATGTAGAGGAAGGTGTAGGTGATGCAGGCGAGGGCGAAGGTCGTTGGAGGCGGGTCTGGGAGTGAGGGCAGACATCGCGTGAGCTGGTAGTATCGTTACGTTGGTTGCTATCTATGCGAGGGGATGAATTGTCTTACTGTTGGTACGAAGAGTTTTACTGTGCGATCAAGCGGATAGTTCCCGCGAGTATCTTGCAGCTGTGACGTGACCTTGGCGAATGTCTCCAGTACTTCCCCTTCTAACGATGGTGCACCAGCGTTCTCTAGGAGATCTCTCAACTAGCTCAAGGTTGCTTCTAGAGATCTCAGCTCCAAGATCAGGTTCGAGATACTGGTTTCTGCGTCGCGGATTTCGACGAGCGCACGGAAAGAGTAATTGGAAATGATTTCTGCACAGCTGTAGAGACTAGCCACGGATGCCACTATTGCCAGTGCGTCGGCCATAACAGTATTACCTTTCAAGTGAAAGCAGATCTTGCAAGTCAGCTATTGTGGAGTTTGGGAATCGAGAGCCGTACGCACCGCAGTCGCGATTCCAAAGATGCAGGCAACTCAGTTACGTAGATACAGAAATGGGAGAATGCCGTTGCAAAAACAAAAGCTCTGAACAGAATGATGCAGTATCAAAAAACGTTCATCCGGGTGACTTTGTGAGGCAAGTAGTGGATTATAAGCGAGTCGTTTTGTCTGAATTTCTACAGAGAAATGAAGTGAGGCGAGGCTCTGTGGTATAATATTCCTGCGCATCACTTGCTGCTTGGCTTGTGTAACGATCGGCTGGCTGTCAACTGCTTGGGTCTCGAACTGTTTCTTGCCCACATCTTCGATCTTCGATCTTCGCAGCAACATAGTTTGATCTGTCATCTTGAAGTCGCCTCCTCTCCGCCGAGGACTCTCTGCTTCTAGGACTTGATCAGCAAGTCAAGCTCTTTGCGGTGTTGCCTCACTAAAGCAACAACAAAAGAAGAGAAAGGGAAGTCTTTCACTCGGCAGCAAAGGTAGCCGGAACTACGACAACGAACCAGAAGTAGATCTTCTGGTCCAGATAAAGCGTGCTCGAAAGGAGAGTGACGCCAAGGAGATACGGGTTATGAATGTTGGAGGCTGCGG
>FJOG01000015.1:0-99630 GCA_900073065.1 Phialocephala subalpina | reverse complement strand
TCATGGACACGCCCTCCTATGAAACAAAAGCCTAGAACCTGACCAGGTACGTAAGATACATCACGCAGAATAGTGATGTGGTTCACAATTGGTGCAGATATCCGCTCCCTCCCAACGGCTGAATTGGACTCTGGGGTCATAGCTGCAATGGGAGGAGCAAGTGATCGAGAGACAGACGAAGGGTGACGTGGGACAAGACTGAATGATTTGCGTTAAAAGAGTCATTGAGACCTATTGCTGAGTTTTGGGAGGATGCCTTCTGATCGGTCTTATTTGAAGTCAAAAAGCCCTTCTAACGCATCCCAGCCAATCTCGATTTGATGTCCACTTGTAATGCTGGATCTTTTTGGTAAGAGAGAGTCGGTGACGAATGCGGGGTCCGTCTGAGCGAGAACCCCTTTTCGAGTCCCACTAGGTTCATAACCAACGCAGACTCAGCCGTTGAGCAATGGGATTTGAGCTGAAGTCGAGACTCTCATCCAAGTTACTCGTTTCTTTCAGCTACCGAGCCTCAAGCCAGTGCGTTTTCTCACTCAAACCTTGAAATATCCAGGTTGCAAACGACTGAAGACGCCTTCCGGATCATACCTCCTCTGAATCTCCCTCAACCTCGCTCGATTCTCCTCACCATATCCAGCAAATACATCTTGCGTCGCGTTCGCATAGTTCATGTAGATGTACGGATGATATGCGCCTCGTTCTTTCGCCATCTCGACACCCTTCTCGATCAACGTATTTCCCATCGCATTCATCACCTCGTCGTCTTCTGCAAGCGACCACCGAAACGTTACGCTAAGTACTATCCATCTATTCAGCAAAATGATTGAGGTAATAGGGAGGGGAAAGACTTACAGATGAGTGGACCATCAACATCTTCCATACCAAGACAATTTCCACCGTTCTTCTTGAAGATGGCAATCTCATCCTTGTTGATGGGTTGTAAAACCATCGCGGGGATGACATCTTTGACATGCCTCACTGCCTGGACTTCGACGACATAGATGTCGAAGATCTTCTCCAAAAGTTCCTCGTCCATCTTGAAAGCGATTACAGCCCACATCTGTCGATATCCGATCTGATTCATATCCGCCACCTCCTTGAACACAGAAGTGAAGTTCTGTATTTTGGCAGTGCTGTACAAACTCTTCATTTGCTTGTAGTGTTGGAATACGGGAGGCCATTCTTCAGGTCTAGAGTACACGAGCGCGGCGCCGAAGAGGAATTGGTCGATTTGATGGACGTAACAATAGCTCATCCACATCTGCGCGTAGACATCATTCTGTTCAGCCAAAACCACATCTCGAAAAGCTCGGAATGCTTGTTGGCTTGTGAGGCAGTATCCGAGCTTGCAGGCTAGTTTGGTTACTCCTGCCAATGCAGCATTTTTGATGGAAGATAGGGAGAATGTGAAAGATGGAAGGGTGATGTTGAGACGTGAGTAGCGAGAGGAGATAGATGCGGGGTCGATCAGCCAGAAGTTCTGACCTCCCCATACGGGACCTTGGGGATGGATGTCTAAGTCGAAGTTCGTTACTATGCCGAAGTTGTTGCCGCCTCCTCGAAGGGCCCAGTACAGGTCCGGGGAAGAGGCTTGGTTGATGTTTGTGAGCGTGCCGTTTGCGAGGACCACCTGTGGTTGTCAGTTCTGAAGTCAAGCGCGGGGTCGAGAGGGACTGTACCTCGTAGTTCCGGACATTGTCCAAAGCCCATCCATAGCGACGAGAGACAAAACTTATTCCTCCGCCAAGAATGAATCCCCCGACACCAACATTTTCATTCCGTCCCCCGACGGCCGTCCTCCCCAACAGCTCCAAAACCTCATAAACCCTCTTCCACCTATTTCCCGTCCCGACCCTCGCCCATTCCCATCCTTCGTCGACAGTGACATCATCAAGTTTACTTAGATCAATGGTAATTCCTCCTTCGGCAATTGAGGCGCCAACGCACATTGAGTGACCACCTGATTTTACCGCGAAGATGCAGGAGTGGCGTCGGATGATGGATATGGCGAGACTGACTTCTTGGGGTGAGGTGGGTGTGATGATGCACGCTGACACAAGAGCGCGTTGTTGAGTTGTGTAGAGTGTGTCGATAAAGCTCTGGGGAGGTGGAGATGAGGGGGAGTAGAAGACTGAGGCCCCAAGCTCGTTTACCAATGCTGAACACTGTGTTGAGTTAATTTGATGAGATGTCGAGATGAAAATGGGGGATGTACCGCATTGTGACAATCAGCTTCGGCTTCTGAGATGATTGGCTCTTGAAGTGGTGATAGCGCGAGAGTGAGATGTGAGAAGGTGAGAAAGAGCGCTGAAACGTCAAAGCGGAGACGCATCTTTGCTTTCCTATGGCGCGACAGCCGCAGCGAAGAAAGACTTCACAGGGGATGAAGTGAAATGCGAGGTCGATACATGTCAGGTACGAAGTTGCACAGTACAAGATGATAGGTGACGTTGAAATTGAGGTTGTGTAAGTCCGAGTGCGGCACTGCTGACAAGTGAGACGATTCGGGTGATCGACCCCCCTTTTCGGGGCCGAGACCGAGGACCAATCATGAGCCGCGACGCCCTTCGGAGGCGAAACTGTTTCTTGTCAATGGGAACGAATTTTACGGACCACGCATTCAGATGGAGGACTCGAGAGCTGCCTTTGACAAGTAGAGCATGTCGCGGGGTGCCTTTGTTAACGGCATGCTGGCGTAACCCACCAAGGTTATCAACTTTACGCGCCGCGCGATAAGGTCCCTTTTTATATCTCGGCTAACTCCCCCCCCCTCCCCCCCTCTTATATCGGCCAGTTTTTATACCAAAAATCGCGATTTTTACTCTTTACTAACTCCATTGAATGTTTATAAAATTAAATAAAATTAAAAATATAAATTCTTTATATATAAATTAAAAAAATTATTAATTTCTATTCTTTTAAATAATTAAATTTCGAATATTAAAATTTTAATTTATATATAATTTATATAAAAATTTATAAAAAACTTTTTCAAATATTAATAAAAAAAACCCCCAAAAAAAATTTATAAAATACTTTTTATTAATATAATTTCAAATTTATAATATATAAAATAATTCGATAAAATAAAATAAAATTATAAAATAATATTATTAATACTTTATTTAACCTCAAAGTAAAGGGTTTAATATACAAAGTTTATTATTACGAGTATAATCTTTCGTAAGTATTTTAAGAGTAAGAATATTGTAATTCTCGTAAAATGATTGAGACATGATTTTGTTATTCGAGGAAACTATGAGAGAATGGCATAAAGCAGCATGCACGAGTATAAGTTTTATTGGGTAATGACCCCGGTCACATGGAACCTATTAGAACTACGCATACCCAGGGGTGCGATTATTTATCCAAAGACCACAGTATATCCTCGGAGCCTAATTGCTCCGTGCTTACATTGCTTACCAGCAAGCGTACTAAACCCATGCGACTTATAAGAAAGAGAATAGGCCTCGCGATTAAGTATTTGATTCGAAGCGGCTGCTAATGCTCTCTTTTTTAGCGGGCGCAAAATGGTTTGACCTAAAAAGCGAGCCTATATAAAAAGTAGGATATAACTTCTCGTCGTATTCCCTTCTCAAGGTTTCGAGAACTAAGCTGAAGATCTGCAACAAGAGAATGGAACTCGCTGGCACAAATGCGTACCGACCTTTGAATCCGTCCAAACAAGAATTCCGCCTTCTCACGCTATTTTCTTCGCCCGACTTTAGCGCTATATTGCAGGCTGAACTGCAAGTGGTAGAAATTGGTTCTAGCTCTCAGTACGAAGCTCTCTCCTACGTCTGGGGGGCGGCTGTGTTTGAGCGTGATGTCTACATTGAACGTCGTCGTTACCCTATCACTGAAAATCTCGACTATGCGTTACGGCATCTCCGCCACCGGGACAGGAATCGAGTCCTCTGGGTCGATGCCTTGTGTATTAACCAGCACGACACGATTGAGAGGAACGGTCAGGTGGCTATGATGCGAGACATATATCAGAACTGCTCCGCCGATATCGCTTGGTTAGGCCCTCTGAAGAAGCCAAGCGAGGTTGAGATGGAGTTGCTGGAGTTGGCAAGCGAATACGGGGTCAATGAGTGCGTTTATCAGGAACCATTGCTCACGGAAGAGACCATTAGATGCGGGTTTGACCTTTTTGAGGAGATACAAAATCGAGATATCGCCACATTACAAGTCATGGAAGAGCGCTGGCAGAGCGGGGATTTTGATGAAGACGAATATGTACTCGGTCCGCCGCCGACCACCCCCGTACAAAGTTCTCCAATATATTTGATGCGAAAAAGGCAGCGCCTGTTACTGGAGGCCGTATTTCTACAACCTTCGCTTTGGTCTAGGATCTGGATTGTACAGGAGCTTGCCTGCGCTCCTAAAGTGATTCTGACAGGTGGGAGATATACACTTGACTGGGACCTGGTCAGCTCGTTTCTCGCCGACGAGTCCTACGCAGATGCCTTTCACGGTCCGTTTGGCCACGGCCACATCAGGCCGGCGATGGAGAAAATCTTCTCAAAAGCGAAAAAAATCGAACAACAACGGAAACTCATGCGTCGCTGGCGGCCGGGAGATCTCGGACTCACCTTGTTTGATGTCCTTGCTCGATTTCGTGAGCAAAATTCAACCGATCCCCGCGATAAGATTTACGGAATTCTCGGGCTAGTCTCCGAGGAGCACGCTTTAAAGGTACAGTACCAGAAGACAGAAGCAGAAGTCTTTGCGGCGGCCACGGCGGAGCTTATACGCCTAAGGCAGGATTTCGACATCTTATGTCAGAACCCTTGGGAGCCGCCAGCAGCCTTTCAGTCCTCCCGTAGAAGGCTTCCCTCCTGGGTTGCTGATTTCGGAAATCCGCTTTCAGATTTAAGCAATGAGAATGAGAATGGGAATAGAGAATTCATGTTTGCGCAGCGTCAAATATTTTCTGCCAGTAGTTCGACGTGTGAGAGTCGCTGGCAAATTTTGGACGGTATCATTCTGCAGTTTTATGGCTACATGCTCGATAAAATTCATGCTAGAAAGCAGCAAGATCCCTCTCAAACTCGTCAGGTCGACGATCGTGGACTTTTATACTGGAAGGGTGGGCTTAATGAGGAGGACATCTATGAGATCACTGGAGAAACCATATTTCAGGCTCTCTGGAGGACATGGGTCACAGACTGCAAGGCTTACCCAATTAGTCGTCTAGATGGTAGAGATATCGCCCATGATAGTACCATCTTTCAGCAACTCTTGGGTAAACCGGCATTAGACGACGGGGCCTGGAACAAAGCCTTTGACAAGTTGCGATCAAAAACTATGTGGACGCGGAACAAGAAAAACTGGTCATTCTTTAGAAGCCAAGGCGGTCTGTTTATTTTGGCTAGGCAGCATGTGATGGATGGGGATGTCGTAGCTGTTGTGGAAGGAGGCAAGGTGCCTTTCATTCTCCGGCCTGTTGGCCGTAGAAGCGCCCGTGAAAACTGTTTTGAGTTTGTATCGCCGGCATACGTTCATGGATATATGGACGGTGAAGCAGCTGCTGAAGGCGTGAAAGGAACCTTACCTCTGAGGGAGATTTTGCTTGTCTAGAGAAGCAGCAATGAATTGTATGAGGATCTTTGCAACCAGTGTACAGAGGTGCTGACGTTTACAGTGGGCTCGCGCTGTCAGTTGAGAACGCGGCCTACACGCGGCCTGTTTCAGGGTCCTCCTGGGGGTAGGGGGGGGTACCCCTCCCCTCTGTGTATATATAGCTCTTCCATAGCCCTTTTCACCACCAATGCAGTCTTTCCCAAGCAACTGACACGCGCTGCCAATTAGGCTAAGACATCCCTTCTCTGCCTTTATTCGGTATGAATTACTGTTCTGATATCAGTTGCGGAAGTGGTCAGGGCAAAATGTATGGTATTGATGTCAAATCTGTCTGTCTAGCTAAGTGGAAATGTCTGCTTGATATAGTGCTCTCACTGGCACATCCGAATTAGGCCAAACCGCCTAGTGAAGCGATGCGTAACTGATGATGCGGCTTCATGCCAACATATCCCGATTTCTCCACCGCATTGATACTACTGCCACTGATTACGAGTCCTCAACTGACATCTGATAATACCTGAGCGCTACATACTATCAGCGGGCTAGGCCTTAATTACAGGCTTAAAGCCACACAAGCCACAGGCGAAACCCCGCCATTCCTTAAAATAATCGACTAAAACTTGCGATGCCCATTTCGCCTTTTACTGTACATGATTTGAGGATCCCTCTTATTAATATCAGAGCTGTCGGGCCAAGGCCAATAAGGCTCATGTCTGTCTTGCTCCTCGAGTGTGGGCATAATTTCTCGGGTCTCATAGTAATATAGTTCCCGGAAGATGTTTGAAATTCTCTGAGTCTATTTTATTTAAACGCTTGGCAGAGGCAATGCGAAGTATGCGAACTTACGGTCATTTCTAGTCGATCAAACTCCCAGTATATGATTATTACAACTACTTTCCGATAGTTTCTTTTCACTGGATGTGGGTTTAGAATTGGATTTCTCGAAAGATCTGGTAATCGCTTATTGGCTCGCCGGTCGAGTTCCAATTGAAGCCAACTCCGTGCATTGAACATTCCCTCGTCGTAGATCAGCGGTATGTGGATGCCGAAAATGCCTAGCAGAGAAATTATTTAATAAAATGTTTTTAAAGTAACTTTAAATTTTGATGAATTGTACTCTTATATATTAAAAATATAAAACAAAAAAGCTTTTATAATAATATAAATTTTTGGTTGAATAATCTTTAATTATATAAAGTGACCAACATGGGGGTGGCCGAGATGTGAGGGGGACCTTATGCTGCCGCCACTGCGCTCCCAAAAAATCAACTAACCCGGGCCCTGATGAATATTCTGGTGAGCGCAAAAGTTGTGCACGGCTCGCCCCATCCAGGCGCTTAAGCAGCCTATAGTAGGTCCCAAATAAACCCGCTGCAAACCTCCCAAGATTCCTTGGCAATGAACAAAGCTTTGAAGTTTTTCGGGGTCGCGGCTCGTACCGGATGTTCCTGCATATAATCACTAGTAGGAGGGGTAGGTGTGAAAAATGGTGTCTCTTCGGCCCTATGGTGCATGTGATACTGTATGCCTTTGGCCGGCCCCAACTTCCGACAAGATTTCCAGCATTAGGTAGTTCTACTTTATCGTGTAAGCACATGCAGGCATCGAGGGTATCCCATCACCACAACCACAAACACCACCACAACCACAAACACCACCACAACCACCACTCCCGACTCTGCACGCACTCGAGGCGCGCAATTATATCGATTTATTTTTCTTACAGTCATGGCGTCGCAAACATTATGGCAGGTAAGTGGGGACACACCCTAACAGACACTTACAACATGCTCACGACGACACACAGAGACTTCCAAGATGCTCACTCTGGGATTTGCTAGGCGATATGTATATGCCTGTGCTGGAACTACTCTCGCTGCCTGAGCTCCACGTGCTCTCTCTTGTCAGCAAAGCGTCACGCGCAAGTTGCGAGCCATTATTATACTCGAGTATTGAATGGACATGGCTGGAAGATCGACCACCTCCTATTACAGCCTTCATCCGCACGATTTTACGGAGACCAGAGCTAGCCGCACATGTCCGAAGTCTTTCACTACTCGGAGACTCTTTCATCCCGTACCACGAAGATCGGGATACTATCCCTCCCAGAATTGATATTGCTGCATTGGACTACAAGGATGCAGCGAAGGTCATAGAGCAGACCAAAGTGCATTTCGCGGTCTCGTGGGAGAAGCAGCTTTCCCAAGGGGCAATGGATGCCTTGACCACACTTTTGTTGTCCCAATTACACCATGTCACGCATCTCGTTCTCGGCCCGATATTTACATTCGAGACTGCGCTCCTACGGCAGCTATTCTATGCAGCGCTTTTCAAACAAACTGATCACGAGTTGCCTACTTATCAACATTTGCGGAAGCTATATCTCAACTTCAGTGCTAGGCTGGGTCGGAGCATATATTCACTCAAGTCTACAGACTTATTGCCTTTCTTCTACTTGCCAGTAGTTCAAGAGCTCTCAGTGGTTTCATCCATGCCAATGTCGTGGGGAGAATGGCCCATGCAGGCGCCAACTTCTTCAGTGCTGACATTGCTTCACTTGACCGCCATTGAACCGAAGCATCTTGGTCACCTACTCTCAATGACTCCAGCACTCAAGAAACTACGATATGATTGGTACTACCGATCGGGAGTTAATCTTGGGAGACCGGAGGAAGGTTCAGTCTTGGTCAACCTCGATGATATTAGTCGCGCTCTAGAGCACGTACGCGAAACATTAGAGGAACTGGTCATCACTGGCAAGTGTTCCATCGAAGAATTTTACGAATATGATTTCCTCGACTTTCAAGGGACGTTGAAAGGGATTGTGGACTTGGGCTGTCTGAAAACCCTCCAAATTCCATTGCCGTTCTTGACCGGCGAATTCAATGCGCGCCACGCTATCGCAGTAGACGATGTGATCCCCCGGAACCTCGAAGTCTTGACAATAACGGATGATGTATTGCTTGAATGGCCCTGGGAACCTGAATGGGAGGACACGGTGGTCTCTTCTGCTATAGGGCGATGGTATGTATTGGAAGAGCTTGTTCTTTCCATTCTGCGCGTCTCAAACGTTTTGGAGACGTATCTGACCCTGCCTCTAAAACATCCTAGATTTGGTAATTGCTAACTCCCCTATTACTTACAGGTTAAGGAACCTGAAATGCGTAAAGACAAAGCCAGTGCTACATACACTCGTGCTAAAGGAGGTGGTCAAAGAGTGGAGCCCTGTCATAAAAGAAGAGCTGTCACAGATATGTCACCGCAACGGTCTAGAATTTCAAGTCACAGGGTATTGAAAGAATGGCACCAAATGAACTTGTTTTTACTGCAGCATTTAGATGAGGCGTCCGTTCTACAAAACCTATTCTGCGGACGAAGTATATGCAGTCACCAAATAGAAGGCTTGGACTCTCTTCCCCTTCCTGTCGATGGAAAGAATTTTCAAGCGACTTTGGCTCTTGAATTAACACAGTTAATGAAATTTGCAAGTTTCAAATTCAGTGATACACAGGCCATGTCCTAATTTCTGCTTAGTTTTACGATATGGAACCGATCACTTTTAGTGATATGCTTCACAAACCATGAATTCTTTGAAACCTGAGCCCTGACTGAGCACTAAAACATGTTGGATCCTTCGAGCAACGTTCAAACAACTTCTCGTCACTGTCACAGTTCATTCTAGGACCAATTTCGCAGCATTTCCCAAGTATGCTCCGCCACAACACGGATGTCGTCTCGAGATCCTATTCTTCAAGTACACAGTGGGATCTGGCTTACAGTTGGCACTCCTACCACACCATTCAATTGATACGGTGCCGCTGTGGTGCCCACTGGGACTTCTCTTAAGCCTTGTTTCTCGACGAAAAGGTTACATCCCCATTTATCCTAGCGCAGTCAGCTTGTGCCCTCCAAACCTATCGAGACACATTACTTACATCTCGCCCAGTGCCACAGGGAGCCTTGATTTGGAGACTGCCTGTCCCTCCTGCCATCTCTACACTCACAGTCCTTCCACCAAGCCCGTTCATCGTCGTCGCCGCGGGGTGCTTGCGAAAAAAAGAATGCGCTGACATAATCTCACCACACTTAGCTTCGTGCATATAGTACTCTGTGGGATCGGAAAAAGTGGCCTGGCACAAAGCCAAACTCTTTACAACTGGTGAGTCTGGGAAAGTGTTGATGAAAGAAGTTAACCCTTTCTGAGAGGATGCCAGGAAAATTTCCTTGCCAATGGCAAAGACGGTCATGACACTAGGTTTGGCATATTTTGTAAACCCGTACCGGCCCAACTCAACGAGCGTTTCTTCATATGCATCAAAACCCATTTAGACCAATTAACCGTCAGTAAAGGCACTGACATCTTGGCCGAATTCCAGATGACTGGTGAAAACAACAGTGCGAATATCCTTCTTTGATGTTTGTGTTGGTGGCGCTCCCGCTGGCCTGGCAAGATTGTAGTCAAGCCGGACTTGGAGATCTCCTCTTAGTACAAGCTCGATTGAAAGATCATATGCTGCTCTTACAAGCACAGAGACGATCAGAATCAGCAATCCGTATATCCGGGGATTTAGAAACATCATCTTGTCGGAAGATGGTCTTAAAGTTTCTGCCGAAGTACACACAAAGCTATTCGGTCAGCGGTGTTGCTATACAGTGTTAGAATTGGAAGTAACAACCTGAGAAGCAATCCAGTAAATTGAAGGAGGAACTAAAAGCGAATGTATATCACTTGGGGAGAACATCCTTCAGAAGCATGATATGGTAGTACTCTTCTGTCCGCTCGTCCACCCTGACACTGGCCATTCGATGGCAGCTCTCCACACCTGTGGTATAGCTTTTCATGAGATGAGTATCCACTGGAGGGACCTCCTAGAATAGATTGCTCACACCGGCACATCACAAATTAGGAAATTTTTTTACGAGGAGATTGTTCCGGACGAGAATCTGAAAGAGGGAGCTGATCTAGCTCTTTGCTCAATTATATTTCACGGAGGACCTGCTGTCATGCCAAGGCAAGAATCCACTGAATTCACTCATTTAAGTAGTGGAACGAGCTTTCGAAAACATTTCCTCCAATAGCAAGCGCTATAATAATTCAAAAAGCTCGTTCCAACCGCTGAAAGATGCAATTTCGCCTTGGCATGGCAGCGGAACCACCGTGAGATATGGTTCGAGTTATGCAAGGCCTACTCCTTTAGTCAAGAGCGTCTGATTAGCTTAATGAGTCCAGACGTTTCCACTATTAACTGGCCTAAAGATGTTGGTGGTCAGAACTCTGGTTGCCGGTAGGGGTTCATTTATCTCTGTTGGTTTTCTCCCCCTGCTCAGCTTCGCCGCATACCATGCTCTGCCTTTCCAGTGCGCGTTACCTATTCAGACTCTAGCCTACACCTCTAAGTCAAAAGTTGCATCTTATATGACTCGACCCATGTATAAAAACGTAAAGAATTAACTTAGCCGCGAGATACCTTCAATAATAGACTAGATATTCTAGTAGTTCATGTTTTCAACGGTACTATTCACGTGAACGCTATGCTGCTTGATGGCCTGATTATTAAGGTTACATCGACTAATGCATATTGACCTAAATTTTCACTTGGCATTGCTTGGCCTTACTTGAGTATGCTTGTTTATTTCTTTAGAAGCTTAAACCGTGTACTTGAGCAACTAATATTACTTTCCGACCCGTAGCTCCCCGAGTGCATACTCGGTGGTTGATCCTGCGGGGACGAAATCACGTACATATCACTCGGCCTAGTAATCTTATTATTAGAGCCGAAGCATTCGGAAATATCGTAATCAGCTTAGACCCTAGGAATCTACATTACATACATGCAAGGTCTTACATTGAGTACGAGCTTTTTAGTCAGCAGAGACTACCAAATTGTCGTTGTTGGTGTTCCTTATGTAGTTAGTAGCTCCGTCTTTATGTCTTAGCCAAGGGGGCACGGTTTTAACCCCTCGAAAATATGCACAAACGCGATGATGAGATACCTAGTTATTATTTTTGCTATAGAAAATCCTAGGACCATTTCGGAGCTTGAAATGGTTGCATTGTTACTTGATATTACCTTTTGATTGCTAATAGTATCACGAATGGCTACATCCCCTGTGGTCCTATTCTGTTCTTAATTCAATTTTTGAAAATGCTGCATCGAATCTCTTGGCAACTGTCCCGTCGCGTTCGCCTCTTCCGGGCCGCCCGGGGCTCTAGCTTAGACTGAAATTTAAGCGAAATATATCAAGTTTTTTCGACGTTGGTAGTAACTTAATTAGCTCGTTGATGGGGCAGGCCCATGAACATTGTATCCGGTACGACTTGCAAATCTCCCCTTCATCGGGAAATGTTTTTTTTTTGCGGAGACCAACGCTGTTCCTCGCGTTGCAGTTGGTCTGTCGGGCGCATCCGCTTTAGCTTCAATATTGGATTTGTCACTTCGCTTCCTTCTATCTGGCGTGATAGTGGATCAACTTTTGTTGGAAGCTCAATTTGCTTCTGGTCATTCGGAAAAATACAGAAGAGTTAAAATACTGTGGATCGTTGGTCAAAATTGACGCCGGATCGAAGACCTAGGCTCAATCCTCAATATCGGATGAAGCACCCTCAGAAGTAGTCAAGGATAAGGTGTGGATTGATGAAGCTATTCAGAGCCTGCTGCAGTTCAGCCTAAATCTATGGAATATTGTGTGTCTGTCGAAGGGGCCAGGCTTTGCCCCGAGAAGTAAAGAGATTGCTAATTTAGAGGAGATTGTAATATCGTAAGATGCCAAGGGATTGGTCTATTTCACACCAACAAGTCTCTACATAGGGATTCTCTACATGCATTCCTACTAGGTATAACTCAGTATCATCATGGGCACGCAGATCACCAACAAGCACCCAATAGTGCGCTACTAAGCGCCTATGGACTTTGACTGGAAGCAGGATTCAGACCTTTGGGCAAAGCGGGGATACGAATATTCTTATCACGCTATGATATTGTATCAATGTCTCCGACTCTACATGAGCTTCCTGCGCGCAAAGCTGCTGTTTTAGGAAGCTCCGAGAGATCAGGACTTATATCTTGACAATGGCTAGAGCGCATTGAGATCCCCCTTTTCTATCACTTCATCTTCGTTAAACCTAATATATGAGTAGCAAGCCAACACTCTCAGGCGTTGAAGAAGTAGGATACTTGGAAAACATCCTTTCCGCGTAGCTCTTGAGTCCTGACAATTCGTTTCTAGGATTAGCTGTACCACACACTCGTGATAACAGTCTACCAACTCTGCTCGCCATGTGGTCTTCACCCTGGGGCGTTCTCCTTGTTTTGGGATTCCTGCGGGCTATCGGCGCAATTCCTTCTTCACCAAGCTTTCCTGAATATCGAAACCTAGCAATGAACGCGAGTTTTGAAGTCAAAAAATTGATGACGAGACAAGACGATGACGTTTTTGATACAACTGATCTCTCCTTTATCACCAGACTTGCAGCCATTGGCGACTCATATTTGGCTGGAATTGGCGCGGGTGATCGCCTTGGATTTCACTCGGAAAATGGCGGTCAATCCGGTAAGATCTACATCTATTGAAGTCCGGCAAATTATTGACAGTTCTGCCTTCAGCAATAGCTTAGATGCGCTCCTTCAAGCAGCAAAGGCGAAGCTTGGTTCAGGGTCAGTAACAAATCTAGATCACAAACAAACACATTGAAGCTGACTCACTTGCAGTGGCATGATATACTATACAGGGTCTCTCTTACGCTCCGGATCTCTGCGACTTACTGACAATATTATAGATATGCCAAATTCTGGGGAGAGGATCTAACATTGGACTGCGACAGCATCAGCTGGTCCACTTGGATATACGTGAGAGCTACCAAAGTTATTTTCTTCCTTTACTAATGATTGTTCAGAAATTGTATGACTTCCATCAACCTGAGCAGAAACTCGCCTCGTCTCATCGAAGGACAATGAATGAGCTTGTCGATGCGGTCAATGCCAAACTCGTATGTCTGGTCTTCCCACTTGTTTTAAATTCCACTGAAACCATATCCAGGCGGCTGCAGTGGAAAGAGCTGGTGCCAGTGTCAAGTTTGTGGATTATGACGGCTACGTGGGCTACTTCAATGGACGATTTTGCGAAGCTGGCGTTGATGAGACAACGAGAAAGAGCAACACAAGGTATGCCACTAACGATCTACTCAAAACTATAAGTTATTGATGAGTTTTCAGACAGGGACTGATGTTTTATGAATTGAATTCCTGGGATCCTGAGGGTGCAAGTCCTTGGAAACGAGACACTAACGGCGTCCAATCTGGAACCTTCGTAGGATCTCTCAGTCAATTCGCGGAACTCACCCTGCTTTTGGACCCGGACGCGACGTTGATTGATCAGGATTTCATTGAGTTTGCCTCGGAGGATATTTCGAGTGCGGAATCCGTAGTGTTCATTGAATCAGCCAGTTCTGATTCAGATGTTGAAGTTCCAAATTTGCTGCCTGACGGGTAAGAGCATTTCCAAAGCTCGTCGAGTACTCTTCGTTAATATCATGAACAGTTACGGACGGGTGTTTCATCCACAAATCCTTTTACATCAGCTAATTGCTAATCTGGTCATCTATAATATGGTCAACTTGAATTCGCAACAAAATGGTTTCGCCGCGATTCCAGAGAAGCTCGAAATGGACACCTGCCTCTATACCCCGCCAACGACAACACCATCGAGTGACCAGGGGCAGCAGATCGCTTTGGCATCGTATATTAACCCATCCGGGGACCCGGCTGCGTGGCTACGAATCTTATCATACGATTCCAACAAGGTTAGCGTGTTGACTGCGAATATCTTGAACGGTCCAGATTATGTGGTCGATAATGCCTGGAAATCGGTGATCGATAAAGCTGCGAGTCAAGGCAAAAAGGTCATCGGTTATGTTCGCACCGGTTACCTGGGCGTGAGTCAACAACAATTTACAACTCGACTAGGCTCGCATAACCTCGCAGACTGGACTTCGCAAATTGAACAAGATATCGACAAGTGGTTCGAGATATATGGCTCTAGTCTCGGCGGCATCTTTTTTGACGAAGGCTGGCCAGAATGCGGTCCTAACAACATCTACGCAGATGTATACGCATACATCAACAATTATACGAAACGTAAACATCCCGGCGCATTCACAGTACTTAATCCTGGCTCGCCAATAGCTTAATGTTTTGAAAACACTATGGACACGTTGTTGACCTTTGAGAACAGCTACGAGGTTTATCAAAGCTCGTTCTTTGGTAATAATTGGACGCCAACGGATCCCCGAAAGATATAGCACATCGTCTATAGAGTACCACAGGATCAGGTTGCGAGTGTTGCTGCTCTTGCCTTGACTCGCCATGCAGGGCTACTAGAAATCACTGACGATAACCAACCCAACCCCTACGATACCCTACCCAACGAAGCTTATATGCAAGCATTCATGGGCGCTGTAGCAAGTGGCAAGCCTCGCATTGTTAATCCAGATGGTTTAGGCGGCTCCTACGTTGCTGGGCTTCCAAGTGACGCACTGGTCTCCTCTTTGGACTATAGCTCCGTCACCCTCACATGGTCATCAGTCGGCAATGCTCTTGGTTATGCGGTTTACAAGAACGGTGCACAGATACTGGAACTACCGGCCTCCATGACCCGAGCTACAATTAGCATGCTCGAACCGGGAACCTCTGGTCTCACCTTCGAGGTCAGGACCATCCTAGCCTCGAGCAGTGGCAGTGGAAGTAGCCGGTCCATCTCGGGGAGCACGAAAAGCCTACCTGCCACTGGGACCATCAGCAACGTTGGCTTCACCAGCGATGGCAACACCGCAACCTACACGGCCGACGTCTTAGTCCCCTACGGATTCGTACGGCTCTTCATCGGCATCAATCAACCCGACCCTGGGATCGGGAAGGGTTGGCCGATTCAATCGCCTATCCAGGTGGATGGGACAGCGTACCATGAGCTCGTGAACTACCTCGTCGAAGGTAACAGTTTCTATTCGGGCTTATACAAATATACTGGCACGTGGTACGAGTTGAGCCCAGACAATGCGGAGTGGTCGTGGGCCTCTATCGGGACGGCGCCGCAGACTCAGAGCGGGTATACGTATACGTGGACCGTCCCGTTGGCGGGTACCAATGCTGTAGCGAGCGAGTATATAATACAGTGTCAAGGGTATGCGCCGCTGAACAATGTTTTTAAGGGAACCCTTCGCCACTACGGCACTGTATAGTTTTATAAGGAATGGAAATTCTTGTGTCTCTTGTTCACATCGTCCAGCTGGCTCGCTGGCTGGCCAGATAAACACAGGGGCTGCTGGCCTGTAAAGATGGAACCTAGGAAGTCGATGTCCCTCCGCAATTTTAACAGCATCGTGTGAGTAGTGCTATGCTGAAGCGCGGCCTGGGAGTAGAAGCCGTCAGTGCGACCGTAGATCGCCTTAGACAACTCGGGCAGAGCTTGCTCTACCAAGAGACTGCGGTCGCCGTCGTTACCGGTCACACCGCGGCGTACCTTCTCCGCGTACGGCGTCCAGGCAGGGTGCTGAAACACGGTGTCAGAGAATAGAAGGAATTGGGGGTGGTCCGACTGCAAAACAGCAAGACCTTGTAACAAGACTATCCGCAAGTACTTCAGGAGCTTCAAGAACCCATCTGCCCCAAATCCTCGTCATTTAGCCCTCCTTGCGCCCAGGACTTCCCCTCTAACCTCTTCTGCATCCGCTCTTCCCACTGCTCGATCTCTGGGAAGATCAACAGCAACAGCTCCTCCGGCGGTGGCTCTTGTGCACGGGGAATATGGTATTGTCCGCCTCGGGCAGAGAAGCCAGCGGTCTGGCGCATGAACTTGATCGGCAGGCTAGTCAGGTAGGCATTCGACATTGCAGAGAATCCCATTTGCTGGCGCGGCCAATCTACATGATAAGCGTCAGCAGAGGCGCCTTGGACATTAACCCCATTTCAGAGCCCAGCCCGCTCTCTTATTCTTCGAGACTAGTACTCTCAAGGCTCACGAGCTGTGCTAAAGCAGTCCGGAAGAAGAGGAGGGAAATAGAGAAGACAGAAACACGGGTGTCGATCGCGTGCACCTTGAGCGCAGTCCATCCTAGCTTAAGATGCCAGGTGGAAGATGGCCCAAGAGCCGCTGACATCCTCAAAAACTGCCACGAGCGCAAAGATACGAGTCCATAGCTATAGCATACCTGCGTCTCCACGATTCCATGCGCCTCGGCGTCCTGGACAACACGCTCCTCCTCGTCCCCGATCCGCGCCTCATCCTCCGCCAGCATTCTAGGCAGCCCCAGCTCGTCGCAGGGCACCGGTCCTCTTCCAGCATCTCCGCAAGCTCGTACGGCGACAGCTGTAACTCAGACACCAACTGTGCTTCCTCGGCTTCTGGCAGCCGAGCAGCGGCCTGCTCGCGCTGCCTCGCCGCCTCCGCCGTCGCCTCCATCTCTTGGGCCTTCCTCTTCGCCTCTTACCCCCCTTGGCGACTTCTTGGCAGGCTTTCGGATGAGGAGGATCTTCTCATCCAGCCAGACACATCTTCCCCTCACTGACTAGGTCGCCATCGGCCCAGTCCCGCTCTCTGCACCACTCCCGTACTCAGGCAGACGCCTTGGTCAGCCACCTCTGCACTCTAGTGCATGGGAAGGGGGACCCAAACAGCGAGACGCGACACGTACGAGCTACAAATCCTAGCCTTCTTGTAGGACCTCCTCGTGTTCTTCGGCGGTTCTCATACTTCGCGGCGATGGCGTCCGTTATGGCGGTATCCGCGTCCTGCTGGTTGCGGGGGTTCCGCGCGACGTATCCAGGGGTGCCATGGTGCTTAAAGAAGGGGCATCTACTGTTGAAGAGGAAAAGGGGGGAAAGACGTGTTGATTAGGCGATCGGGTGCTGCCGGCAGCGGCTATGACTGGAGGGATTGGCGGCCAGCGACATGTAGCAGACTTGCGAGTAGCGCATTACGCTGCCCACATGTCGCCGTCGCTTTGGGCTGGGTGACGGGCACATGCGACATGTAGTTTAGTCTTCGAAACCTGACTGCTGTTGCAGGTCTCCAGTGTCCCTACTCTGTTGGACTTGTAGGATTTTGTTGAATCGATCATATTTCTCTCAACTAACTCGTCCCTGACCGTGTCCATCTAGCTCGTGAGGCCCTGCCTGGTTATTATACATCCCATCCACCCTCGGATGCTCGCCTGCCGTCTCGTATCCCTCAGCAAATGTAGGTGGCAGAGCATTCTGATATGCAGCCATTGGGTGATTTACACCCTCTTCCCCTGCGGTCTGCCTCACATCACTTACCGACGCTTTCTCTACCACCCCAGGACTTGGTTGACTTCCTTCCTTCTCATAGACATTTGATGGAACTCGTTTCTGCCGCCTTTGTCTGTACGAACAAAATATCAATAGTGCGATGATTGCGAGAGCTGCCACGATAGCAGCTACTGCTATCCCCGCTTTTGCGCCTGTCTTGAGACCGTGATTGTATGCCTTCGCCGGCTTATGTGTTGCTGTTGCATGTGTTGTTGTGGCAGCCCCTGTTTGGACAATGACTGGGGTATTGTTCGTCGTAGTTGTTGTACCTGTCTGAGATGGTGTGGAGGAAGAAGAGGTCGAGGAGCCGAATATGTAGCCATTGACCATGTTTCCAACAATTGTGGTGCCCACATTGCTGATCGTGGTGTCGTTCCATGAAACCCATGTACCTCCTGGCGCATATATACTTTTTGGGACGACAGATCCCGCTGTGAGGGTAGATATACAATTCATATTTGTTCCTGATCCTTGACTCAATTGGTATTGCCTTTTCATGGTTAGCATTCTTTCCGCCTGGGTTTGAGGGTATACTCACGACGGACAGCACATAACGGAAGTACTGATCCCGTTAATAGCGCTTGTAGTCGCTGTCGAAAAGTCACTTGGACAATGGAATGGCCCAAGACTCGTCCTCATCGACCCCGTCCCCGCCTGCGAATATGACCGTGAAACTTCTGTCGGCAGACATTGTAGCGCGAACGGAATGTTCTGTCCCTGCCACACATCGAACGCGACAATCTCATTGCTTCCAGGCACCATATACATAGCAGACGAACATCCTGCTACAATTGAGGGTCCTGGAGTCGTAAATGGGATCCAACTCGTCGTGACTCCATTATTAATTTCGAGAAGCCGTGAAGTCGTCATAATCACCGTCGTGACCTTGAAACAAATATGGAGGAAGAGGATTTAAGCTTCGAGAAAACATTTTAGCAGTTCATTCCCCTTCATGTAGGTACAGCCACGAGCATGGCAGCGAGTGGGGTGCTGCGCCGTATCGGGACAGGAATTGAGATTGGTATCAGGCTTTATCCAGTAATTGATAGGAGATGGACTTGTCAATCTAAGATTACAGAGTTGCATTTTCGGTTGTGATGGACGCGAAAATGGTCGCGGTCAGCCTGACGGCACTTGGCATTCGATTTGCTCAGCCGAAAGTTGGAAGCGCCTGCTAGATTTGAGGCTGAACGCGGTCCAACGAAAAGTGAATGAACTTGAATGACGAGACTTGGTGCAAAGGAGTGATGTCTGTCGTACGAACAGAGGATATATCTGGAGAGGCCACTTGGCAGTTTGTATCTAGGTTGCTCGGCGTCAATGGCTTTGGAAACACACAGGACCTGAACGTTGGCTGTGGAATTCACTAAACATTCGCAAAAGGTGGAAAGTTTTTGTTAAAAGAGTGAACTGATGAGAGTTGAGGATGGTGTTGTCTTCTCTAAAAGCAGAAAAGTCTGAATCTGAAACTAGCCAAGTGTGGCTGGGTCTGCGCCACCCCTATTGCGTGTAAATACTCAGATTGACCAATCAACATTCGCTTCAAGATTCGTTCCAAGATTCAAGCACCACGCCAAGAACGTCTATGAAACTATATTTAAGCCTGGAATCTCGACTTCAACTTCACCCTTACTTTCTTTCAACACCAAGCCAGCTGTGAGTACAAAACCTTTCCCCAAGCCATATGCCTCAAGCACTTCCCACTTCTTCTACACCTCACAAATTCATCTCGAGACAAACTTCAGCCTCGTACTGACATCATCAGATTTCAAACTACACATCTCACCTCCCTCAAGTTGAGCCTTTGAGCCTCGATACAAAACCAGCCAATCGCTTCCAAATTCACAAACCCACCGTAAGTCGATTCACTTCCACCCTCTGTCTCGTCACCCCCTCGACTTTGTCCCATCTCCAACATATCCCTCACAAATCCACAGCCTCGCCACTAACCCCCTCCAGACACCCAAACCAAAATGTGCACCTCATCCTCCTCCAGCCTCGTGAACCGTAACGGTCCAGGCTCCTCCGCCGCCTCAACAATCAGCAGCATCGTCAAGCCGGAGACTGGCGCGAGTGGAAAGACAAAGTGCATTGAGTGTGACGGATATGAGTGCTGCTGCATTCCTTGCACGGTGATGTAGAGGACTCAGGCAGGAAATGGTGAATGAGAGTAATTGGAGGGAATGTTGGAGAGGGAAAGGGCAGATGTGGTAGGCGGAGTAAATGGTGGAAGGTGAATAATACCATTGGGGGAGGGAGAGATGCTTGGCATATAGCATATGCGATGACGCTATGACAATGATGGATACAAATCTGGTGCTGGCATGGGAGAGTTTCGACGAGTTCTTGCAATACAACGATACTTTCTCTGGTCTAGGTGTCTTTTTTCCAACTGAAGTGTGCGTGCCTTAGTACTCCCTCCATATCTGGTCCAGATTAAGGGCAGATGCAATTCTCCAACTTGCTTCAAAGCTGTCCCGGCTGTCTAGGTACGCTTCTCGTGGTTTATAAATCCAGACACGTTCCTTCCCAGGTACAGTATCCCTCGATGTTCCATGGCTCTCGGGACATCGTGGTATTCAAATGTCGTGTGGCGTGTTAGGCATCTCTGCTCAATCAAATTCCTTCTCCAGCTCCGCCCAAACATCCTGGCCGTCCAAATCGTCCTGATCTCCTTTGCCATTCATCTCCACAGCCTCGGCCAGCTTTGCCTGACTCAATCCCTCGAGTATCCCCTCAACCTTCTCCTTCATCTCTCTAATCCCTTGTGTCTCCGCCTTTGATTTTTCCAACTGATCCTGCATCATGAGAATCAAACTCTCTCTCGCCTGATGAGGTCGGTACTCATTTAGCAGATGGTGGAAATTGAGGAATATAGTTTGCAGATCTCCAATCTTCTCTTCGTACGCATGTAGATGTCGTTCTTGCCCATCAGGAGGCGGAGGTGCATTGGGATCCTGCCCAGGATTGACAGCCATGATTCCCACCAGTTCGAGGAAATTCAATAGTAGGGATTTGGCTAGTTTCTTGAGGATGAATGCGCGGTCGAAGTTCTCTGCTTTGCTGCCGCCGCTTGGTGATCCGGGTGGGGTATAGAGCTGCTCGACATTTTGTTCCTGCAGGCTACCAAGCGGTGTTTTGAGCTGGGAGATTGGAGGTCAGCATCAATCATACTTCTACCTCAATGGAACAGTCCCTACATCGTATATATCTCCATATAATCTGTATTTCCCATCTGCGGGTTGGTCTGGCGGCTGGAGAAGTCGTAGCTCGGGCGGGAGGTCTAATATTCGCAAGGGAAGCTCTTTTGCTGCGTCGTAGTCTTTAGATGGAGGTGTTTGAACGGCTCGAAGTTCTTTGAGGCGCTCGAGGTTCTCTTTCGTGAAGGACTGCCAGAAGGGAGGAGGAGCTGGGAAAGCTGTTGCGAGGGCGGGCGCATCTTGGGGTTGCTCCATTGCGACTGACCGTGTTAGCTTCCGTCGGCGATCGATTGAGCTTTAGGAAGCCGGTATTGGCTAGCAGATGAACTCGAAGATCCAGTTCTGTATAGTCCCTCCTTTCGTGGTCGTTTATGGTTCTTGTGTTGTTTGTGTTGGTGTTTGGTATCGAGAGGTAGATATTGGTGAAGCCGTCTTGATTATGTCAGCAAGGCTGATAACCGCCAATATTCGAGCGTACCACGGACTTTGGTCTCGTGTCACTCCGAGCTACGTCAACAACTCCTTCATTGCTTTACTCCCATGCCTCCTCCGTTGTTCTGGCGATATAGCCTTTGGCAATGACAAACCTCAGCTAGAAAGATCCTATCAACAATGCCTCGCAATACAAGGTCTCCAACCGGAGGCCTTGCTTCTCGAACAGGTTGGATAGGCTCCATTGCCAGGTTCTGGGAGGTTTGTCTCTCTGACATTGCTTGCAGAGGCTATACTGACCGTATCTGTAGAAAACATATGCCCCAGACTATGTCGGACTGGCTCTTCTTCTCACAGCGTACATCCTGGTAATTCCCCTCGAGTGGCGAATAGCTTCAACTGTTCTGACGATGGCGATACAGCTTGTATTTCTTGTCGAACCCTTCCATCGAATGTTCTTCATCAACAATATTAACCTTCAATACCCACATGCTTTGGTGGAAAGAGTTCCGGTGCCGTGGAACATTGCCTATGCTGGCGGAATACCATTCATCGTTTTGATTATCTGGCTCCTTGTCACAAAGGCCTCGCTGCACAAATTCCATGTCACACTCCTGGGCTTTTTGATAAGCATCTTCCTCACTCTCTTCATCACCGACGTGATCAAGAACTCAGTCGGGCGACCTCGGCCAGACTTAATATCCCGATGCAAACCAGCGGCAGGAACACCGAAGGACATTCTTGTCAATATTGAGGTGTGCACGGAGACAGAGCATCATACATTACACGATGGATGGAGAAGCTTTCCTTCTGGGCACTCGTCCTTTGCGTTCAGTGGCCTAGGATTCCTTGCTCTATTCTTTGCTGGTCAGATGCATGTGTTCCGCCCCAGAACCGACCTCTCCAGAGCATTGCTTGCTATTGCCCCATTGCTTGGGGCTGCTATGATTGCGATCAGTCGTTGCGAGGACTACAGGTGCGTGGCATCACCGGCAGATGGTGGGAAATGCTGACTGGATAGCAGACACGATGTTTACGATGTTACTTGTGGCTCCATTCTTGGAATGGGCATTGCATACTTTTCTTATCGAAGATACTACCCACGATTGCGAACAGCGAAATGCGATGAACCATACCCATCCCGAGAATCGATGTTCAATGACGGTTTTGGAAAGATTAAGAACGACGAAGAGGTTGCCAGGTCTGCGAGAGATTTTGAAGTCAGCGACGAGGAGGACGAACAGTAAACTTTACACAAGCATACGAAACGGATGGATTGAATTTGCTTGCGAGTTTTCACGAACACCACCATCATGCCTTTTTGCCCTCTAGACGTATAGTTAATGTCCAGCGGAATTTACGACATTTTCAGAACGACAATGTCTGGCAAGCCCAATGTGAAACCACCATCATTCCTCAATTCAAAGCACCAAGCGGAGAAGACAATTCTATGTTATCTTCTTTGTTTCTATTCAATTATTACTTTTCCGTTATCGGCGTGAGCCATTCCTCAATTCTGTTGCGCGCGTTCATCGATATTTCTTTGTTGCTAGCCAGCGCATCCCTTTATTCTCGAGTCACCCACATCGAGCGATCTCAATTCGTCGTGTCTCCCATTCGACTGCACATTTCCTCGTATTTTTCTGCTATTTGGATATTCTCATCAGCTTCAATTGACTTGAGACACAATATCAATAACTTCGTGGCCATCAGGGCCATCTTCACTCAACCGACCGATCTGCGAACAGTGGAAAACGCCACCAACTGCTGACCATGGGTGGTCTTGAAACCCCTCAACTTCCTGCCCGCGGAAGTGCTGCCTGGTATCGAAACGAACTCCGGAAATGGTGGGCAGAAAGCTACGCAAATGAGAGAGTAGTCTACTTCATAACATTTCTCCTCGTCGGAGGCTCCATATTTGGATTTTCCTTCAAATCGTTCTTCAGCACATTTCACTACTACTTGTCATACTTTCGCGCCGCCTTGTGGGGCGATGTTGTGCAGGACTCCTGCACAGCGATGAAGCAAGAGTTGAACCCCTTCTGGAACTTGGCTCAAAGCGATTATTTTCGATGGAACAGATGTTTGGGCAATGAAGCTGGATTTGAGCGGCAAGGTCAATTGCTCCTCATCGCCCAGGACTTCTTCTTTCATATGCTGGGTCCATTTGGCAGGTCTCCCATGTTGGTAAGTCTTCGAATCTAGCAATATTTCCAAGCTGACGGCAGACAGATTTTGGTGTTTGCAATCTCTGTATGGTTTCTTGGCCCATGGTTTGGTCGCCAGGTAAGTGGTTTTAGCCCACCCAACACATTTCTTCTAACATTAGCAGGTCCGTAATTTGATCATGTACATCCTTACGACTCCATTCACTCTGTCACTCCTGGCTGTGACGGTCCCAACTTTGCTCTACAATCTGGGATATACTATCTGGTTCTATGCTTCGCTCGGTACCATCGTCATTGCCCTAGTGGTCCTATTCGTTCTTCGGCTCTTCACGGTCGACGAGGTGGTCCAAGGGATGGATGCCGGAGCACAGAACCCTTCCTTCGACTCTGTCGCTTCCTTCTGGGACTGGCTCATTGCATCAATCTTAACTGCATGGCACAAGATGTATGACATTCCTTGGGCGCAGCAAAGAGTATGCACGCATGCACCACTATGCCAATGCCGCGATGAACTCGATTGGCAAGCCGCCCAATGCGCTCACGACAAACAGGACCTCTCCCAGAGCATCCTCCACTACAAGGATCGCCTTGTTGAATCCGAACTTCGAGAGGACGACCTGCAGGCCCAAGTAACAAGATTGCAAATCGAACGAGACAACTACAAATATATGGCCGATCTTCCTCGAAACGAAAACTCTACACGCAGCTATCCATGGGGGATTTCACCGCCGCAATCCGATTTGGCACAAGCCCTTGATGAAGCCCGATCCAAGATCGGACATCTCTTGGCAGAAGCAGACGATATCCAAGCAGCGAACCGCAAGGAACTTGGGGCATGGAAAGCCAAGGTTGATGTCCTTCAAACCCAAGTCAACTATTCTCAAGGGGTTGGACAAGATAGGTCCCTCACTCATGACGAACTGCAGGATACAAAGGCTCGTGTTAGGGCGCTTGAGAGAGAATTGAAGGACATGGCTTTCATAGCATCGATGTTACGACAAGAGCTCGCCAAGGAGAAAGAACAACACTCCGAGAAATGTCAGAACGAGGCTGTTTGTCAAAGAGAAATACTCGCCCTGCAAGTTGCATGTGACAAGTACAGACACTACCAGACCGAGAACGATCTCCTAGCTCGCGACGCAGCTAAGAGATGGAAGGGACTCGACGACAATGCTGTTGCTCACTTCACTATAAGATCTTACTTGGAGGAGACGACATTGACTTTGATGCGTCTCCAAGCCCTAGGAACTCCTGGTCTGAACACGACAGACTTGCAGGTTGAAATGATACGCAGAGACGTAGCGGAAGACTCCAAGTACAAGAATAGACTCGAACGTGAGCTAGAGAGGCTGGGTGGTAACGTGATCGATGTCAGAGTCGGGCTCGAATCAACAAGACCACAAGACTGGAAGATCGAGATGCTCACCTACGAGCAAAACCACTATCGGGTATTCCCTATCTACGGAAAGATCGTCCAGGCTGTCATCGAACTCAGCGAATTACTTCAAGCAGTTGCACCTACTGAACTTCCACCCTGGAAACCAGAGCCACCACGGAATGACGCAACTACCATCGAGGATGGGAAGCCGATGGGCAATTTTCAGGCTATCCAAAAACTCGCAAGGTCCAACCAGTTTATCAATCCTACAGCGCCACATGAATCGAGTCTGACGGAGAAGCTCACTGTTGCAGAATGCCAGAGATGGTACAACAAAGGTGTCCAACTACAAGCAATCCTGATTGCACTCTGCAACAATGTCGAGTTTGTGCGGAAGCGGCCTGTGGAAGAGTTCACGCATCTCACCAAAGTCATCATCCCAGGGACAGAGTTTGTCCTCAAGCAAACGCTCCACGATGTTCTGATGGATGTCTGCCTGCTCAAGAGGGACGACACAGAGAAACAGCCAACCCCACGCGAGAAGAAGAGATTCGAGATCTATACCGCGATGCAGCATTCCATCACAGCTCTGAGCAAATGTATTCTCGCCAATCAAAGAAAGCCTCCACCCTGGGGAGCACCACTCCAAAACAGCATGACGCCCATCACCCGTTCTGATGATCTCGCAACACATCTTGTCGTCAACGAGATCATCAACCTCGAAAATCGTATCCGCCAATTGAGGCAGTTTATGAATGATTTCCAGATGCCTGGCACGAGGTTCGGTCCCGTTCAAAGCGAGATCCAAGGGGATGGCGGCAGATACAAACAGATGTGGAACGAGGCTGTTGCTGCCCTCACATGGGCTGAACTCACGCTGGCGCATTGGAATATTTGGAAAGCCCAGAAACCGGTCCAGAAAATTAGCGACGACGGCATCCCAGTGTTGAATTCCAAGGGAGAGCCTGTCTTCGAGGCCAGGCCCGATACGGACCCGAAGTTAATGCCATTGAGGTATGATGACTTCTTACTGCACATCAAGATGAAGAATGCGGAGGTCAAGGAGAAGAAAGAGAAGTGGCCTGAAGATATGGTCCCTCAGATTGTCAACGATCCTATCGTTGGTCCATGGATTCACTTCGTGCCCAAGCCTGAGCTGAAGGATGGGGCTAAGGACAAGGACGACAAGACAAAAGAAAAGGGTGAAGGCACCGATGGCGAGAAAGCGAAAGCCCGAGAAACGTTTAACCTCAACAACCAGCGGATCCAACAGCTTTCAAACCATGTTCGGGATTGGGGCATCAAGGGCATTCACAACATTCCACAAATCAGACAGTTGGCAAAGAATGCGTCGCTTCAGACAATTACGAAAGGGATCAAGGAACAAGATGCTGAGATGCATGCACTAGGTGGTATCATAACAACTTCCAAACGACAGTCACCAAAGTGGCCTAAGAATGGTGGACCAATGAGACCTAAGCTATAGGTGGGTGTGTTGGAAATCCAGGTCAGGACGTCCAGGCGCGGTCCGAAGTGGGGCAAGGAGGTTGGCCATCGGTCTTCAGTTGCATTTGTTATATTTCTTGCTGTATACTCGTTCTTCCATCTATCATCACTCTCAATGTCCGTTTTCAGACTATGGTTCTTTGTGCTTTGTTCCCAATAAAGTGACTCTTTTCCCATCCGGACGCAACAAGTGGTCTTTGTGTTTCCGAGATGCTTGATCTTCGCTCTTTGTCCCTTCAAGCCGTATCACCCTCTATTCTTGTTCGCATACCCTCCCTCGATCTCTTCCTGCATGCGCTTCTGCATTAAAATATCACCGAAGGTATCAAGTTTGAATACCAAATCAACTCACAAGATGGCGACACTCATCGCCAAGATGTCGGCCTTCCGAGACCGACATCCACGCAAACTAATCATAACGGCAATGACTCTCACAACGCTCTTCATTACTCTACTTTTCAATCAACGAATGGTCATGGGATGGTGGTACTACCGCAGCGAGTACATCAAAGTTACAGAAGGGTATGATTATTTGTCCGAGATGTGCTATCATACTTTGAGGGAGCCAAATATGTGGAAGAGAGTACAGAATAATGCCGATTGGTATTGGTATCAGAGATGTTTGGGTCATAGGGATGCCGTTGGGGTTGTGAAGAGTGGTTGGAGTTTGGATGGATTTGTAAGTTTTCTTCTTTCTCTGTGTTGGTGCTGTGGAAGAGGAGCTGACGTCCCTCGAGCCTGACATCCGTTCCTCGGCATGGGCATTTTTCACGGAAATCCTAGCTTCAATCAACGGAGTGACGCAGATGTTCACATCATCCGCCACCAACATTTGGTACTGGCTGTTTCTAGTACTGGGAAAGCTGTTTGTTGTGGTACAGGACGTGGCATCTTGGCCTCAAGCTCTCAACGATTACCTATACGATAGTCTCGTCTCAGCCTTCACAGGAACCCTTGAAGCTGTTTCAGAGGGATTGCACTACATTGGTTTCCATGAACGCTTGTCGAATGGGCTCTTCAACATTGGCTATGCTTGGGGCAAGTTGACTTCATATTTTACTTCGGATATCGCTGCGGCAATTCCAACGGCGTCACAGATCTTGGAAACACCCATTGCTGCCGCCATCCCTGCTGCATCCGAGATTCCGGAAATTCCGGTAACTATTGTCCTCGATGGAGTGCCTGACATTCTGAATATTCCAGTAACTACTGCCATTCCTGTAGTTACTGCCATTCCAGAATCTGCAACTCAGATTCAGAATGTTGTGGAGTCGCTTCTGACCGCACTCTGGGAGAGAACGTACAATGTGCTGGCGACCATTCTGTCTTTAGGTACAACTTCTAGCGATTTCTTACATGACCTGATTGTTTGGCTTTTTGAAGTTATTGTCAGTTCGATTTCAGTGGTCGTGGATTTCATCATGTCCCACCTGTCGATACCATCATTCAACATCGGTGAGGCTTGGTTCAAACTCGCTTCGGCAGCCAGCTTCGAATTACCTGCTGTCTACGAGGCTATCGGTCGGCTCCAAGATGGCCTCTCCCTTGAATGGTTCGCCTCCTTCGTCCCCGGCCTTCCTGAATCACATGCGTGGGCAATCCTTGTTCCCACCTTGGAGAGGCTGCTCCAAGGCGTTGGACGAATGTGCTCATACGAATACGGCTTGTCTGCGGGACCTTGGCTCCCGGAAAACGCAATCAAGTTGTTTCAGGAATCTCCTGTATGGTTGCAAGACCTAGTTTACTTGCACATCTCATGCTGGGAAGCGCTTCTTCTTCCCGCATTCGACTTCCTAGACACAAGCAAGCTGATGTTCTTCAATGTCTTCCTAGTGTTCGTCATATACCTCATCGTACGCTCTCCATTGCATTGTATTCGTAATTCAGAAACTAATGTGCCTAGATTGCTACCAAGATTATTGATGATTACATCTGGAGAGGCGCACACAGTCAACATGGGATCCTTTACAGAACACTGCCAAATTACTTGTTTTTCGGGGACGTAGATTATCAACACACCGAATGGCACTACAGTGATGTAATTAAGAAGATCTTCGAAGAAACAGTCTTACGACTCGCTTATCACTATTGTTGGGGCGCTGCAAAGTTTTTCGACGATACAATAAGTTCAGTCTGGGACGCAATCGCCTATGTATGGTCGTTCATGACGAAGACTTATCCCAGGATCGGCGTTCTCCTTACCCTTTTCTCGGCGTCGGGGTACCTTGCGTTCGAAAACCCGGCGTTCATGTTCAAGATGATGCTATCCAGTTCAAAGGTGCTATTATTTGTCGTGATTACTCCCTCAGTAAGTTCGTTGATTGAAACTGATCGGTGCCTTAGCTAATAATAACAAGCTTCTCTACATGCTGCTGAAGCTCTGCAGAGATCTTGCCTTTCTCACCACAGATTATGTTTGGCCATGGTGCAGCGAGAATCTTCCGACCTTCGTCATCGACCTCTTCCCAAATGTCTGCATCGGTTATGCGACCAACGACTACCAGGATGATCTTACAGACCAAATACTGTCCGTTTCACAGTACATTACACATCTATACGCTATTGTGCTCATTCTCCAAATCCTTGCGAGCTTGTTCACATCATTCTTAATTCCAATCAACGTCTCCCTTTTCGGATACATCGCGTATATCTCCACACAAAGCGTTACCACCCGACTTCTCGAACGTACAGTCAGAGAGGAGCTTCGACTCAGATTCAATACAGGTAGATTCCCTATTCCCGATTGTATCACTTCTATCCTGCCTATTGTCGTCTTGGCTTTTGCAAACCAATGTCTAGCGAGATTGGCCCTCAAACTGGAAATCCCCGCCTTCACCAGCACTAACTGGACCTTCAACACGGCAACGGTCTATATGATTGCGTCATTTATCGTGCCGTCTGTGCGACATGTCCTTGACCTAATAGGGAGAAACATCATGTGCGAGCTATATTACCACACTCGGTCCAGGTTCTTGAGGAACTTCATCCCAGACGATCGTGAGCAGATCGATCAAAGGTATCAAAACGACCCATCACAGTATGGGTGGCTCATCGTCCCTATCTTGTTCTGGCTGGCAGTCTTAATAAGGCTTCTTGCTTGGACACCTGGAGTGACTATAACTTGGAGAATATTCATCATATGGGTCGCATTTTACGCTATCAAGACCGAGGGAGATCACCTACATCCAGACCGACTGGTGGGTCTCTGGCCCTCGAGAATTATCAAAGCCATTGCTTTCGATGGACTGCTCTCAGAGCTTGTCCAGCCCTACTCAGTTTTCGAGAGCTTAGATACGATATACCGTTCAACCCTGATCACACTTGCCCTGGTTACTCTACTGATATATGGAGAAGAAGTTCTTGACTGGCTTTACCGACTTGCAAATTCTGTTTACCGGTCCTTTAGGACCATCTTTATCGATCACCCCCCGGCAGTGGCTGTTTTCGCCGTCTTTTTTATTGTCTACGTAGCGGTCATCTTGACGATTATTTGGCTGCTCACGGCAGTTAAGAATCTTTCAAAGCTGGTATCTGCCTCATACCTTACGGTATGGTTCAGCATTGCTTTGGTCGTCGCTATAGCTTTTACAGGTCCCGGGTTTGCATATCTGGGCTTGTCATTATTTGAGGATTACCCTAAGATTACCGACGCTATCTTCTTTGTTTCGACGATACTGGTAAGTTACTCTAATGTCTCAAGAGTAAAGCTAATATCCCATAGACTACTGGTGGAGCAGCCATGTTACTTGCTAAACTTTGGGGTGGCGATATTTTTCCTGATGTTGTTTCGAATACCTTCCTAGCTGTATTTATCCTTGGGCAGATAGTTTTTGCAAATCTGATGGCTACCTTGAGTCCACATTACCTGATTCCGCTCTTCATACACTCAATTATTTCAGCATGCAAATTTTTCATTGCGATATTACAGATACCCCGAGCAATCACCTCCGTAACGGACAATATCAGTTCCTTACGCAGAAGGTCATCCACTCCCGCCGTTGTGCCTTCGGATGCGCCTTCAGATGCTCCTTCAGATGCTCGTGCTGATGGTTCTCCTGAGGAACGCCCAAAAGCAATGCTACCGGGCCAAAAGGAGTTTGAAGATGCTGCGGCAGCTTTTAGATCCGATATGGCGACTCGGGATGCTGAAGAGAAGCGTATTACTGACGAGCTGATGGCAGATTCCCGTCGAGCGCGAGATGCCCGCCCCCAGCCACCACCCTTGACCGTTGTCGGTTTTCTTCTATCGATACTGCCTTGGTCAATCACTTATTCGCCAAGTCTGACGCCCAATGGAGATGAAGCAGTGCAAGACGCAACTTCTGTGCCAACCATATCATTCAATATCTGGCAGTTTATTGTCTCACTGTTCCTTTCGCCATTCTCTCGATTCCGGGCGGCACCTGCGAATAGCGAAGCAACTGCAGATATTGCACTAGCACAGTCAGCGCCAACACAACCAGCTCCAGCTCAACCCGCACCAGCACAACCACCACAATCATTGGCCCACGCGACAAATGCTGGGCCTAGCATCTAGACACCTTACTTGCTCTTCTTTGCTGCCGAGATTTCTTCGGTGGCAGAGGCGCCGATATAGGCTTGTCACGTACCGTAGGCGAGATCTATTCGGCCCCGAAGCAGCAATCGGAGACCTTTCCGATATACTGCGAATATGTGAACTTGGTTAGGTATTATCGTTGGGTGGCTCTTATGGGCACTGGTGAATATGCCAGGATGGATGATCTTTTGGTTGGTGTTTTTGTTTGTTGTTTCAGTCGTTGCTTTGATTGTTAATCCAAGCTCACAAATCGTTGATATTTTTTGTTTTCTTCATCGAATGTGGAAAATTCTTCCAGATTTCTGGAGATGGGTTGTAGGTGGCTGTTGGTATGTTGACGCATGTCGATGTTATGGACTATCTACCACGCTTGGCTCAGACTCTCGAGAACAATCACGTTTCTCGTCGAGAATGGAAGTTAACCTCTTGGGACGATACAACGGACACTAGACCAACAACTGCGCCTTATGGGGCTAAAAAAATAAGCCAATCATAAATCGAGTTCTTGGATAAGCAAATCGAGTACCTGGGAGGCAGATGGAATGAAGAAAAAGCCTCGAGACCACAGCTGGGCGACCTTGTTATACCATTCTGGTGGAATGAATATGCAAGAACCAGGAAATTGGATCTGGTTTCAAGTATTGAGAGGCACCGCATCTTAATCAAACAATGCAAACAGAGCAGCAAGAGATGTTATACCATAAAGGAATGTTGAAGGGACTAACGTTAGAGGTTGGGAACCGACATCAGAGGAAGAGTTGAAGGATTTTTCGTCACATGGAAGTATCAAGGGTCTCGAGACAACGCTCCGTGAGTTGATCGGTGCAGAAGCTGACAGAAGCTTTGCTCAGAGTCGAGGTGCCAGATCTGATATTGTTGGTACAATAAGCTAGTCACGTGTAGCACTAGGCTACACTAGGACTAGCGTAAGAACGAGCCAGAGTTGGAGGATATAACTCTCCAACTCTATGCTCTTACTTAGAGAATACGACCGACTTTCAAGCATACTAAGACTAAGACTCTTACGTGCTTTTGGCCTACTCGAGTAGGTATCCCTGTGATACCGACAGATATCGAGCAAGAAGAGACGCAAGGATCTCTTCAACCAGTGTAGCGCGCAACACTTGAAGATTGGCAATTTGGAGAAGTTAATCGGACCCTGAAGGCAGTCAACAATTTCGGATTATAAAGGATTCCACCCTCGGAATCTAAAAGTCCTTAAAGCAACTCCTGCTCTCAAATCCCAACTTTTAGCCTTCAACGAACGATTGGCTCGGGTGGAGGCTGTTTACAAAAACAAGCAATATAGGGATGCATGAGGTGCAAAGCTACGCGAAGATTGCCGTTCGAAATTTGTAAAGCTCCTGAATATCCAGTGCGGCTTGGGGAAAGAGAATTCAAGGCTGGGATTACCTAACTGCCGAATATCTGATGGGCTACAGTTTAGGGATGACCTTCAACACAGAAACACTCGAATCACAGCTGCTACTTATTAGTCAAAGACTTCAGGAGCTAGAAGCTATCTTACAAGCTCAAGGCCCAGATCTAACAACCCCAGACGAAAAAAAAAACATAACCTGTATACTTTTGGCTTCTCAAAATGGAAGGGGAGGTCAGACTAAAGGATATCGACGGCTGGCAGTGAGATAAGGGTATCATTATAACACCTGCATACACGTAATTTAAGGCACCCAACGACTCGCAGGGTGTGATGACACAATTCTGGTTGATGATGCAATGAAGTATGTGTATGCAGGCACTGCTTTATCGTTCGGCACAGCAACCACCAAAACCCGAAGATCGATCAGAAGCATCCGAAGTCAACGGTCTCTAGGGCAAATGCTACGAGGTATGGACCAGCATCAAAAATCTTGAGAATGTCTTGAAACTCTCCAATGTCATCAATGGATGGAAAACTACGGCACCAATGGACGTCGAAGGTTATGGTGCAATAGGAGCTGCAGCAGTTGACTTGGTGAAACCCGAGGCACAG
This sequence comes from Phialocephala subalpina, assembly GCA_900073065.1. Taxonomy (NCBI): domain Eukaryota; kingdom Fungi; phylum Ascomycota; class Leotiomycetes; order Helotiales; family Mollisiaceae; genus Phialocephala; species Phialocephala subalpina. The sequence goes on along the minus strand of FJOG01000015.1, from coordinate 66,483 downwards.
CTGAAAGCGCTCAACAGAAGGCATGCCGAGTCGGAAGCACTACTTCCTCCCAAAGCCGAAGTAAAGGATCCGAAACCGCCCAGACCAGAAAATGTTTAATTGGAGCGCCGACAATGAAACTGTCTTTAGGAAAGCACTGGATCTCGAGAAAGAGCTCAACCACCAGGACATCGTGATACCCTTTAGCGCGTGGCTTTACAATCTGGGGATCTATATGCATCCCGCCAGACCTCTACAACAATCCCGTGTCGACGAAACTGCCCTTCCGGGAACAGGTCCGAACCAGCACCGCCACATATTCCTCACGGAGCGAGTAGCCCTAGTAGAGAAGCTACTAAAAGCGAACAGTCCACTTCCTACAGACAAATGGAGCGCAGCGAACGAAGTACTGTTAGACCAAGTTCTTAAGCTTCAAGGCAGACTCAATGCGCCGAACAATATTGTCCATCCTCCGGACATGGCTACTAGGGAGAAAGCTGATTATGATGCACCTGATGGTGTTGATTTGAATGTCCACCGCAGTAAATACCTGCTGGAAGAGTTGAAAAAGTTACAGGATCTAGAGAAGCGTTGGGACCGAAAGAATCCGGAGGAGAAGCCGGAAGATAAGCCGGAAGACAGGCCGGAAGAAAAGCCGGATTCAAAAGAGAAGGTTTACATGCGGAATTTGTGGAGCCCAGAGAACTCCGACTTGTTGAAACAAGGGGAGGACCTGGAGAAGGAGGTTCTAGCTCTGGGAATCGATATTCCCTACTTAGAGAAACTCTTTCTAGGCCGAGTTGACAATACGATGCAGCCTGGAGTCGATATGAATGTCCAACGAAAACTATACTTAGAAGACCGCATACACAAACTGCGGAGAATGATAACCAATCACAATCCGAACTCCTGGAGTCGAGAAAATAAAGACTTGCTGCGTTCACTTCAGACATACATGATCCCACTTTGAAGATCGGGAATCATTCGCGCATCGGAACTTCTCGATCAGCACAAAATAGACTGGGGTGCGGCTTCTAACGTTGACATAAATACACATCATAGGGAGCGGATGCAAGAGAAGCGGCAGGAAGTCGAGAAGCGGGAGAAGGGAAAATGTTCGCGGAAGAGGAAGAGGAAATTTAGTTCCAGTGTGCTGTCGAGTATTTAGAATAGCGTTACTTGAAGTTCGGAGTTTAGAGCATGCGGTAGTCATATAATCCTGTTCACTAGAACTCTCGTTGCGCCTCATCCATCAACGTGAACCACATTACCCTGCTCATCGAAATCCACTCTCGTCTTCTTCGTGCTCTCCTTCCTCGGATTGTCCGCATTGAAAATGTCGCTCATCTCCTCAAGCGTCTTGCCAGCCGTCTCGACAAAGAAGAAATAGATGGTGACAATCTCGATGCAGATCCAGGCGATGTACACGAGATATAGCTTCCATCCGATCTTGGCGATGCCGACACTGATGCCGTAGGTGTTGACCACCATGGCAATGTTGAGGAATAGGAAGTTAAGACCGGATCCCTTTGCACGAGTCCGGTTCTCGAGACATTCGACAGCGTAGAGTGTTTGAAGAGGCGTGAAACCCCACGCGAAGATGATGCCGAAGAGGAAGATGGCGACAATGGTTCCATATGAGAGGTTTGGGTGGGCTTCGGAGCTTGCAGTGAAGGCAGTGAGGAGTATGTAGGAGAAGAGCGCCCCCGTAAGACCTGCTATCATCATGAAGCGGCGACCAAGCTTGTCGAGGAGTGTGGCACCATAGATCGCGCCCATCATAGAGAAAATCGGATTGATAGCGTTGATGAGAAGTTGCTTGTTCTTGTTTGTGATGCCGGCGTTTGCGATCATTTCGGGCTGTGATCATTAGCAATTGTTCGAAGGAGGCGGGAACATTGAGACAAACCATGAAGTAAGACACGACGTTGTTTCCGGACCACTGCCCGAAAAAACTCATTCCGATGACCATGTACAATCTGTAACGAGCACCTCTGGTGTTGACCAACTCACGGAAGTCCCACCATGGATTCTCATCTCTTGTTTGCTGCAGGAGCTCAATGATCTCGTGATACTGAAGCTGGACAAGGGGAGAGTTCTCATCGCCATCCCCATGATATTTGGCAAAGATCGCAAGTGCCTCTTCGCGTCGATCGTGTGCGATGAGCCAACGAGGAGATTCCGGGAAGAAGAGGATCAGAACCATGACAACGGATGGCAGACCTGCTTGAACGATGGTGGGGATTCTCCAAGCCCATGAAGAGGTGAGATTTCTAGCTCATGTCAGCTGATGATGCGCGAGGAGAGAGGATAGTCTGACTTGTTTGAGCCGTATGTGGTCCATCCAGCAAGGATGTTTCCAAGCCACCAAAAGTTGTTGTACCTGTATCTTATGAGCAATCTACTCGAAGGCCTGAGAAAATCAACTCACATTCCAGCCATAGTTCCACGGTAGGCAGGGTGTGCTAGCTCGACAGTATATGCGGGTCCAGCAGCAGAAGCAAGTGAGGCACCCAGTCCAAGAACGAATCTACCGCCAATGAATTGACCTCTAGTATGAGCAGAAGCTTGAACGGCGGTACCGATTAAGACGATGGCGCATCCGACGAAGATACAGATCTTCCTGCCGTACCCATCCGCCAGGAGACCACAGAACGGAAACGCAGCGATCTGACCGAGATTGTAGATGATGAAGATGAGACCTGTGCTAGAGCCAGCACCACTGAGTCCGAAGCTCTCTTGGTATGGGGTCATGGCATTGATACTGCCCATCAAAGAAGAATCTGAATCTGTAAGTATTAGTGTACTGAGGTAAGGGGGCACAACGCACCGAACCCGTTCATTGTCGACACAAGATACCCGATGCCCATGATGAAGTAGAGCTTGAGCATATTTTTCGACAGAAGGGATGGCTTCTGAGCAGCGACCGCAGCTGCAAGAGCGACCGAGGCCGCCTGGATCTGAGTAACATTGCCAGAGGCGTACTTCTCGTCGATGGTGGGGATTTCCACATTCTTCTCGTGGTGCTCGACAGCAGCATTCTCGACCTTGGGAGTCGCCATGATGGTAGAGAGACGAGAAGCAGACTCGATGATTCCAGAGCTGAGGGTGCATGGTTGCAGATCCCCCCTCTTTATACATCGATCAACCAAGTCCCTGGCCCATCACTTGAAATCCCCGACATTTCCCCTCATCTCCAGACAAGGTCTGCTCTGCACACGGATGCGGAAGATAATCTATCTCTCGGACTCGGTCCCGAATAGTATAGCGGTTTTTGACGGCCCGAATATAAAGTTATATCTTAGGAGAGCTGGTCCATGCATGATGAAGATGTGGCGTTGCGCACCAGTGGCAATTGGCTAGTTCGACTTCTGAACGCGTTATTCTCTAGAACACGGTGGAGATCCGACAGATAACAATGATAATCGTGAGAGAGATGCATGGTTGTGAGATGACATGTGCTTGCTGTGCCCCCAATGATCCACTCCAAGCCTCCAGAATCTGGTTTGCAGGGGGTGTCGACCCCACAGTCCGCATCTCACCAAGAACTAAAACAATTGTGAAAAATGTTCTTCCAAGGTCGGATTGATTGATTGAGCAAGTCGCCACAGGTTTAGCGACACCATAGCCAAGAGCTGTTGAGAGCAAGAAGTTGAACTAATACTTTTTTAGGGGCAGACCTCTCCGAAGTGTCTCTCAACCACATCTCAAAACCTGAAATTAAACTTCATGGCGCTCACCGTCTCGACAGCCACGACGCCACAAATGTTGTCAACGACGCGATGGCACAAGCCCATGCGGGAAGCCAGATCTGGTGTGAGTCGGAGCCGATTTGAGTCGTTGGGTCGGCCCTGGATTCCTTGCGGGGAGAATGTGGGGTAGACTCAGCCACGAGTCATGTTAAAAAAGTATCCTGTCGTGACCTGAGAAATGCCCTAGCACCGGATTAAGACCTGGATGTGGAAGTCCTCATGATGCTCGTCCGTCTCATGCTGCACCTGGGACCTGCCGTCCACTTAATTCGTATGTCGGTATGGAAGCTTCCACATTCTGCTCCGACAGACGAGGTGATCTTCGAGGTGGTGAGCCATTGCTGCGGGCTCGTTGTGATGCCTCGAGACGAGTCTTGTCCGGTCGGCTCGATATCTTCATGATGCGGCTTGTTTTGACCTCATCTAGTCGCATAGCCAGAACAGTCAAGGTCCCTAGGGGATGTCGGGGTTCTGAATAGCTTCTGTTCGTACTGTAACGTTGTTGTTGGATGGTTTGTCGTTAAGTTTGAGAAGTGTCGTGGCGCCAATTCACGATGACCCAAAACGTTCAAGCGCGCCAGCCCCACCGTCCTCATCCCACTGCTGCTCAACCACGACTCCACCTTCTTCCCCGAACATTCCCGTTGGCCGTGGGCAATCCGGTCAACTAAGGCAAACATCACCGAGCATATCAACATGCAAGACCATCGACGAGACGAAGGCCAGAGCGAGACCTCTTCGATAGATTCGAACGGTTTCGTGCACATCAGCCCCCAAGAGCCAATACTTTCTCATCACATCAGATCAGAGTCGAAGGAAGTCAAGATGACAGAAACACACACATTCCCCAAGGAATTGCCAGACTGGAGCAACCTTGAAGTCCTGCACAGGAATACACTTCCGCCAAGAGCCACCTTCTTCCTCTACAACTCCCCTGAAGAGGCTCTGACACGTGATGTGTCCAAGTCAAAAACTCTCTCCCTGTCAGGAACATGGGAGTTCAGCCTGGCAAAGAGTCCTTTCGATGTCCCTGAGGACTTCTACAACCCGGAATACAACACGACGGAATGGGGCAAGATTGAGGTTCCAGGCATGTGGCAATTGCAAGGCTATGGAAAGGGTCCACAGTGAGCTTACCCCGGATGATATTGGCATCCAGCTCATCAGGTTCCAGCTATACCAATATGATCTATCCTTTCCCGATCGACCCTCCTCATGTTCCGTATGATGACAATGAGACTGGGTGTTACAAGAGGACGTTCACTGTCCCAGAGGCATTCCAGGATCATCAGCTGAGGCTGAGGTTCGAAGGCGTCGATTCATCTTTCCATGTCTGGGTGAACGGGAAGGAGGTGGGCTACTCTCAAGGATCCCGCAATCCGTCTGAATTTGATATCTCGCCATTTGTGAAGGAGAAGGGTGAGAACGTCTTGGCGGTTCAAGTCTACCAGTTCTGTGACGGCAGCTACATCGAAGACCAGGTAAGCAGATCTCAGAGTTTCTTCATTCGCTATACTTACACGCAACTAGGATCAATGGTGGCTGAGTGGTATCTTCCGCGATGTCAACCTTCTTGCGCTTCCCAAAGTGCACTTCCAAGACTTCCACATCCAAACCCACCTAGATCCTAAGTACGAAGATGCAACGCTCTCCGTCGAAGTCGATCTCAATACCAAAGCCGATGTGAGCTTGAAGCTCCTCGATGCTACCGGCAAACTAGTTGCTACTGCATCCCAGACAGCGGACTCCAGCACCACTTTCAAGCTTCCAGTTGACGCTCCTCACAAATGGACAGCGGAAACGCCATACCTGTACAAGCTGGTCTTGTCGACTTCAGATTGTGCTGTTCACCAACGTATCGGCTTCAGAGTATCTGAACTTAAGGATGGAATTTTCCTTGTCAATGGCAAGCCAGTCAAGTTCCGCGGGACCAATCGACACGAACATCACCCTGATCATGGACGAGCTGTACCTTACGAATTTCTTCTCAAGGATCTTTTACTCATGAAGACACACAACCTGAATGCCGTCCGAACATCTCACCAGTTGAATGATCCCCGACTCTACGATCTGGCTGACGAACTCGGACTCTGGATCATGGACGAATGTGATCTAGAATGTCACGGATTTGGCGAAGTCGATGAGATTGACATCCCACCACAATTTCACCACCTACCAGACTTCGAAAAGGCAGATAAGAGATCGAAAGACAGAAATCCTGCTCGATGGGCCTCTGACAATCCTGCGTGGAAAGAGGCTTACCTCGACCGAGCTCGTCAAGCTGTCTATCGCGACAAGAATCACCCTTCTGTGATCATGTGGTCGTTAGGAAATGAGTCGTTCTACGGCCAGAACCACCAGCATATGTATGATCTCATGCATGCTTATGATCCTACGAGATTGATTCATTATGAGGGTGACTACGAGGCCAAGACTGCCGATATCTATAGCAGAATGTACGCCTCTGTTGAGTATATCACAGACTTCGCAACTCAGACTGAGAAGTGGGACAAACCATTGGTTATGTGCGAGTATGTGCATGCAATGGGCAACGGGCCTGGAAACATCAGAGAGTATATCGAGACTTTCTACAAGTACCCAAGACTGATGGGAGGTTTTGTTTGGGAATGGGCCAATCACGTGAGTATCCGCACTCACCCAGAGAGATTCATGCTGACAGTGACCAGGGATTACGAACCAAGACACCTGATGGAGTGGAATACTACGGGTATGGTGGTGATTTCAAGGATGAGCCTAATGATGGACATTTTGTCCTCGATGGTGTCCTGTTCTCGGACCATTCGCCAAATCCCGGGTTGCTCGAGTATGGCAAAGCAATTGAGCCCGTTCAGGTTTTGGGTGGTAGCAAAGACAAGGTCAAGATCATCAGCCGATATGACCATACCACATTAGACCATCTCAAATGCACCTGGAGCTTAGTCGGTGATGGTTTCAAGAAGGCGGGGAAGGAAGTCAAGATCCCTGGAGGTTTGTTTTATGAAGACTTGCATGAGTCGCAACTGACAACTCCACAGGAGTCCAGCCAAGCCAGGTCATTGAACTAGATATCGAAGGAGTTTCAGAGCTCACATCCGAGGAGACCTATCTCGAGCTCAGTTTCACCCTCCGTGAGGACACCAACTGGGCCAAAGCCGGCCACGAGGTAGCGTTTGGCCAAGTTTTTCTTGTCCCAGCACCCAAACTTGAAGTCATCAAGTCTCTTCGATCACCGACAGCTCCAAAATACAAGCAAATAACTCCTCAAGTCCTTTCAATCAGCAGCTCAAGCGGAGTACAGTGGCAATTTAACATCGTACACGGTAGTCTAACATCATGGAAACGTCCCGGAGGAGAAGAACTCATCCATACACCTCCAGTACTGGACCTCTTCCGAGCAGTAACAGACAACGACCACCCCCATTTCGGCGACATCTGGAGAACCACCTTTTTGGACAAGACGAAGTGCCACGTGCGATCCGTGTCCTGGTCGAACACTCCCGACGCCGTTGTCGTGGTAGTCAATACCCGTATCGCTCCTCCCGTTTTGGAATGGAGCGTCGACTCGGTCTTCACTTACACCTTCACCTCCGAACACCTCAGCATCAAAGTCAAGGGTACACCTCAAGGGTTCACTCTGCCGAAGACTTTTGCAAGACTTGGATTGACCCTGAGTCTAAACGATATCGACTCAGCCACATGGTTCGGACGTGGACCAGGAGAATCCTACCGCGATAAAAAGCTTTCCCAAAAGATCGGAACATACACCTCATCCATCGACGACCTATACACAAACTACGAATTCCCTCAAGAATCAGGAAACAGGACCGACACTCGCTGGGTACATTTCCAAGGAAAGCACGGTGGTCTGAAGGCATATTTTGGTGATCTGGAAGAAGCTAGCTTCACCGCATTGCACTACTCGACAAGGGACATTGACGACGCCAAACATCCGTATGATCTGATTGACAAGAAGAAGAAGGAGACGATTGTTAGGTTGGATTGGGCCCACCATGGCATTGGGACGGGAAGTTGTGGACCGTTTACTTTGCCGGAGTATGCGTTGGAGAGCAAGGAGTTTGAGTATGAAGTTTTGCTTGAGTAAGGTCAGCTGCGATAACAAAAAGTCAATTAACTGTCCTTCACAAATTTCTTCTGGTCTCCTGCATTCTATTATTACATTGAGATCCCCTTTTCATTATACATTGCATTACTTCCTTCGTTTCATTGCCTGATTACCCCGTATTTAGTACGCCCGCCCTGCCTTCAAAGTCTCGAGGCTATCTCTATTCCTCAACCCGACTTCAATGTCCGTCTCAACTTTGATCTAATTCTCCTTCATGTCTCTATTTTCTCTATTTTGAATGTTCGGCATCTGGGGAACATGGACTCCTTCCCGGGGAGTAATCTCGGAAAGCCTAGATCTTTGATACCCGTACGCTTGTTTTCGCAGAATTGGAGGCTCTGAAAGTGAACTTCCAGAACTAGGAGGTATGAAGAGCCGTGTTCGAGAGGGTAGGGCGGTGAAGGATGATGGAGGTCGTGCTGAAGTCATCTCCGCACTTGCTATGGCTACTGTGGTCTTTGGATAAATAAGTCCACCCCTGGAGGGTTTACACTTCCAGACGTTTCCACATACAAAGTCGATGATAGTAGCTCGCTGATTGGTCTAAGACCCTTGACTTGTCTGTGCTTTAGAACCCTCAAGGGGTGGCTTATTTATCCAAAGACCACAGTAATCGTTCGTGATGCTCCCGTCTCGACGCAGGCCTTCTCCTAAGCCTTAGGGTTATACATGGTTAGCGAGTGTCAGGAGAACAGACGCCAGAATGCTTCTAACTATGGTGAGAGCTGCTTGAACAGGAGTGAGGAGGATGGATCCTGTCTGTTGGGGCAATGGATTTGTATCTGGGGCTGGAATTGGTGTTGACTCTGGGATCGAGGGTGTTGGTTGGGCACTGTTGGAGCAGTCACCTGCGGTTTGTCGAGGCTGGAAGAAGGTGGGAGGTGAAGTTGGGAGGGGTGAGGAGGTCGGAGATGTGGTTGAAGGACCTTCCATCATGGTCAAGTGTTTCTGAAGCGGGAAATATTACATTAAGAGATTATGAGTGAGGGAGAGAACAGAGGAGATCAGAAAACGTGAATTGGCAATTAACCCGGATGAAATATATTAAAAACCGCTCGGAAAGTCGGAAGTCTGCCGAACAAGCAGATCCGTAATTCTGTACAGGACGTTCTTGGTGTCATGCATACTCGGGCCACAAGCATTGATGAACTATCGATCGTAGAGGTTATGCAATTCAAACATTTCAGACGAAAGAACAAGATAAAGGACAGGAGACAATGACTGGAAGAACGAGAAACCACGGAAAATTACCGTACACATCATGTTTGGCGATGTTCTCGAAGCAAAGAAAAGCAATTATTGCATGTGAGGTGCCGTGAGATTAAGATGCGAGTGGATGGAATGTCCAACAACGCACGGCCACCAGGACATCAAGTCATGCAGCCAAGCAGCCCCTCAGACTTCTGTGCTGACTCGGGACATCTTCCTATCAGCGATGCGTAGACTGGGAGGGTGATGTTGGACGAAGCATCAACCGAAAGACGCGGGGTAGAAGACGCCATCAGGTGCGCGCTGAGCAAGCACGTGATGGATTGGGATTTGAACATGGAAAAAATATTGCAGAATTTTGATGCATCGACCGTCATATGTATGTACAAGAAGAAAGCACTAGAAGAAATCAATGATCCTAACTATCCAGGTCATGATCTCGTAATGGTATCGTAAACCTGCATGCGCATCCCGTATTGACTGAAAGAAAAAAAGGACGAGGCTTTTTGAAGCTCGCCGAAATGAACGCAAATTAATCCACACAGCCATAATGTACACAAAACGCCATATCCCACTCAATGATAAGGTTCCCCAATCCATCAACGCTGAGCCCGAGGATCCTGCGACATACGAACTTCAAGGACTTGGCTCAGATGTGCTAAATCAGAGCGAGCCTTCTCATCATCCTCCAGAATTTTTCGAATGATCTCCCATTCAATTTCTCTCATTTGATATGCCTGTGGCATGAGGAATGCGACGGTTGGAGCTTCGGCATACGCACCGAGGATCCTGAGTGCATTGGCCTCTCCTTCCCTCTGCTCCGCCAGTCGTCGCTGTTCGTCTTCGTACTTTCGTTGAGCATCATTCGATGGGAATTGTTGTTGTGGAATTGGAGGGGTGGCGAATGTGCCTGGACCTTGGGGTGCGATCGGAGACATCGAAGGACCTGCGCCACCAAGAGACATTTGTCGTTGAGGATGACCCATCAGGGACGGAGATTGAGCTTCACCAGTACCATCAAAACTGCGTCCCATTTCGGTAGGAGTATCATTGCGGATGACAAGGGCGATGACGACCATGGGCTCCGAGCGCTCCTCGGGAATCTTGTGACCTTCAAGGTTGACGATGAAGTCTGGTAGACTCGCTGGCGATGGTGGGACCGGGACAAGGTATGTGTCTCGAATGTTCCCAATGCCTTTGTTGGCGAGAACACCATAGCGATTCTTGCCTTGGAAGTATTCGTACAACTCATTGAATCCGAGGCTAGCCTCCTCTCCTGTCGGGGTGACATTGACAACGACGACGTCTGTTGGTGGGCTGTATCTGAGACTGCAGAGATACTCGTTTGCCTTCTCACGATCAATTCGACCAGCAACCTTGAGCTCCTTCTGCAGAACGTCACTCCAAGCAAGAGTGCGACTGATGTCTACACCAGCGACATGCTTGGAAACAGCAGGGAACCTGGCAATAGAGTCCATGACAACAATACCACGCCAGACGATCTCTGGGTCGGAGTTATATTCTGCCGGAGAGTAAGGTGGAGACTCGTTGCCATCGTCATCCTGCAGCATCCTGTCAATCTCTGGGTCGACACCAGGTCCATTGGCTGGAGGAGCATTGCTCATCGACTGTGTTCGAGGGTGATGTGAAGTGACAGGCGACTGCGACGGAACATTGGAGAAGACCTTGTTGATATCGAAATCGGCTTGACCAGAGGGTTTTCGCGTCGGCAATCCGGCCTTCGTCTCGATGTTAAGTGGTTGCTTGGGAGTGACTTGACTGCGAATGTCATCTCGCGATGGATAGGAGTCGATGTCGTCTGGCAGCTCAACTTGGTTTCCTGGAGAATTCTCTCTTGATCGACCAGCCATCTCGGCGTTCGGGTCCAGCGTGCTTCGTCTTCGGGATGTAGACATTGTGTTGTCATTCGCAACAGCGAAATTGTCACCCTCGATAACTTCCTCTCCCTTGTGTGTTCTGCGAACTCGAGGACCATCATCAGAGACCATGATGGACTGCTTGTCGGAGCGTGCCTTCATCTCTGCAGTTTCGCGCTTCAACTCCTTATTGGCCATGTCGTCCGAGCTCATGACAGCCAATTGTTGGGGTGTCAAGCTTCTGGAGAGGAGGCCGTTGCACAGCTCTTGGTTGTGTTTGAGATTGAAGCCAATAGCTCGAGATTGGTTCTTGTACGCGGCTTTGTCGGCCTCATGGATGGCATTTTCGATCTCAATAGCCAGACGTTCCGCCTTCGCGTCGACGGTGTCGTTTTCCCTCAATGTGTAGATGCCTTGTTTGATGGCACTTGACACAGCTTGTCGTAAGTTCTTGAGTATTAATGTCGCGACTCCCTGTCGAGAAGTCTCGAGATCCTGAATTTTGACTGGCAGGTCCGAAGCTGGAGTGTCTTGTCGTGGAGCCGTGTGAACCGTATGTGCGGCAGAGACCTTTCGTGCCTTCGAATGTGGTTCCTTGGATCTGGTTAGCAATGTCCGAAAAGGTGCGAGTGCTTACAACATACCTTCGTAGACTCCTTATCTTGGGAATCATCTCGAACTTTGCGCTTGGCGGCAGAGCTCTTTGTAGCAACATCCTTCTTCTCCTTCTTCGGCTCTGCGGGAACTGGAGTCGAGGGAGACTTGGCTTTGCCGTTCGTAGTGTGACTGATTTCGGACTTGGGATCGCTGGTTCTCTTGCCTTTCTTCTTACCCTTCTTCTTTGATTCCTTCTCCTCGTCCGCCTTCATCTTCTCGTACGCCTTGCGGCGCTTCTCCCACAGATGGACCCCATTGTTGAGCGCCTCTAGCAACTCCTTGTGGAAAGCCGGATTGCACTCCTCGCACAAGTAGTTCTTCGGAATATCTTCGTCATATGTCGGAACTCCAACACAGACATTGTGCTGCCAAACATTGCAATTGTCACAGGCAATCCAGGGTTCGTCGTCTCCGTCTGGACTCTCCCGAGCTCCACAGACGCATCGAATAATCTCTGCTTCCTCCTCCACCTCGACCTTCTTCGCCTTCTTTGTAGATTTCTTCTTGGGTTCGGGAGTCGCTTGGTCGAGATCCATCTTCGTATGTTGGCCCTTCGTGGCTCGTACCGATCTTCGAGGTTCATCTGAAGAAAAAGGTATGTTAGCTCTTGCACTCCAGAAGGGCAGGTACGACTGGAACCAGGCCTTGCGGCGCTGTCGCGTGTCGTAGGATGCGGGATATAGCTAATGCTTACCAGCCATGATGATCTTGGGCTCAAGGGCGATATCACAGATCGTGTTGCGGAGTATTACGAGGGTGGATGTTTTGTCGAGGTGACTTCAAATAGAATTCGCGTGATTTTACGCGCTCACACAGGCTCTACGGGACGGCTATGATGTGACGACGTAGGCAATGATAGAAGAGAACGTGAAGCTATCCAGGGAGCACGAGTCCTCTGTGACCTGCCCAGACCGTGTTGTTGTCGCGACTCTTCTGCCCCCGCCCCAGATCGCGTGCTGGATCGAACTGCAGGTCAATAATCGATTGCAATAGACTTCCGGTGTCGCGGAGAGAACGCGACGAGTTACTGAGGTGCGACACAGTGACAGATGTTGGGTGATGGATGCCGGTGAGGTTGGTTGTTCGTGGAAAGGAAATTGAGGTCGATGGGAAGAGGCGATAGCTTTTGATAACTAATGCGATGGGACTAAAAAGGTTGTGGCGATTCGATTTTGCGGGGAGCTTCATGCTTGGACTTAATTGGTCCGCTAATGGCTCGGAATAACCTTACGCCGCCAAGAGCTCTGAACCTCGAAAAATCAAACGTCTAGAACGGAAAAGAAGCTGCACATCAAAATCCCAAACAACTCGGAACATTGGGAGGCAATCTTCCAATTGAGCCTTCGACCTTTGAGCAAGAGAACAAATTGGACTCTTACGCCGTCGTCAGCCCCATTTCGAGCTTCATTCCACATTACTTCTGCTCGGGGACATCTCATCAGCTCTCCGAAATACTGTGTTGCTTTTTCAGTTGACGTCGCGAGCCTGAGCCCCGTCACACATCCCAACATCTTTCCTCGACCTCTGCGACTCTTCTCCAGGTTGAAAAGATGGCGGATGTTCGATCGCTTCTCAAGAACGAGCGAGCAGCTCGCAGGATTCAACACAAATACGCTAGCTACTCTACGACTGGCACTCTTCTCTGCCTTGTCTGCCACCTACAACTAAAGAGCGAATCATTATGGGATGGTCATCTACGATCTGCTGGACATATTATCCGGCTTCAGAAAATGCAGGATGCCGAATCCCAATCTACAGCTACGAGCGAACCGCCATCGAAGAAAAGAAAAGCCAGTGATGAAGATGAAGGTATAATTCACAAGCGCAGTAAGCCTGCCAATGGAATACCGCAAGGATTCTTTGATGAAGGACAGGAAGAGCCTGTGATTCCTCGCGGTATTGAGATGAGGATCCCATCTCGACCCGCCACGCCCTCCAAACCAATCGAAACGCCGGTATCTACGAAGCCAGAACCGGATGTTGACGAGGACGAATGGGCAGCATTCGAGGCTGATATTGCTACAGCAGAAGCTCAAGCTCAGGCAGAGAACGATGCTGTAATCTCCGCACCAGCAATATCTGCACAGGAGTTGGCGAAGAAGACAGCGGAGGAAGATTATACGGCCAAGAAGGAGAGGCAAGAGGCGGAGCTCGAAGGAGACAAGGAGGATGCCGCTAGGAAGATGGAGGAGGAGTTGGAAGAAATGGAGGGCCTCGAGGCTCGAGTTAGGAAAATGCGGGAGAAGAGGGAGGCACTGAGGAAGAAGGAGAGTCTGGCGCCCATCAGCAACGAAGTCGTACCTCCAGCCAGTGTGGATATTCCCGAAGAAGACGAGGAAGATGATGAAGACTACGACGATGATTGGGACAATTTCAGAATGAAGGGATAAGCCCCGAGCGAATCGATGTATCTGTACAGAATCGAGAATATACCCAAGGAATGAATAATCAAGAAGCGTTGTTTGCCTTTGGTGTCTTGAGAATTGCAGGTAGATTGATGGTAGCTGAAGATTCCAATTCGCACAATTGTTCAGCTCTGCGGCTCAAGGAAGATGGATGGAATGTCTCATTCTCTTCCATTTTCCACCGTGTAAGACACCTCGCACTCGAACTAGGGTCTACGCGCGCGCCCAGAACTTCTTTAGCTGAGAAGATGGGGCTCCTTGAGCACACGAGTCAGTCTTGCACGGGAGGACCCGTTATACTTTATTAACCCTGGGGTGCTAGGTTCAGTCTGTGGCGTTCAAGTCGTCTCGGATGAAGACGTGATTCTCTTCAAAGTGGAAAGTCCCTCGCTTCCATGCCACGGCTCGACAAAATCTTGTATGCTGACTTGACGATAGACAGCTGAGAAGATCCCCGATTACACCTCTGGATTCGAAGGGATTCAAGCGAAACACTTCAAACCAAACCCCATATTACCGGTTCCGGGACACAGCCCTAGCTGTCGAACGGGTGCGGCGTCGTCGCTTTGACCTCATCTCCTGCACGTCATCTCAATTTGAACTTACCATCGGGCATCTTTTGGCGAAGATGACCTCCCTTTTCCCGTGCCGTTGTCGAAGCGTGCTCCTGTTTGGGACAGAAGCTATTTTCCGGTTCCGCAGACACATGAGATGGCCTAGGGGTTCCTTGGGCCACATTTTTTTTGAGAACAAAATCTTCAAGCTGACATGTGTTCAGCTCAAGCGCCTACTTGGATCAAAGATAGCCTGCCTATAATCTCCATCGAGAATGCTGAGAAGTGGAATCGCGAATACAATTATGAAAGCATCCCACGCATATGTGAAGACAAGTTTTGGGGACCTTTGATTGAAGTAGCTAGCTAGTGGTGCTAATCTAGCGGATGTTCAGTCCAGAGCAAGGGGTGTTATGGAGCAAAGAAACACCCAGTCGCGCGAGAAATTCGAGTAACAAGCGTACTACATGCTGCCTGGCGTCAAGCTCTTTAGACCGGTCCCAGAAGTCGGTTCTCTTATCAGCCCTTGATGAACAGCACACTATCCATGATTATGATACTTTTATCGCGGACTGTCTCCTAGTGCTAGTCACTGCGCCCTCTTCCACCAGCTCGCAATCATCTCACGCCGATCCCTTAGAGTTTTCTTCCTCCGGATGTTCAGCCATCAAAACCTTAACCACACTCTATACGCGGAAATCACACGTCAGCTCTATTGTGCTTCTTCTTAGGGTCCGATACATACAGCTAAAGTCTCGGGATTCACCCCTTCTTCAATTAATGACGTACAAATTGCCAGTTGTCTATAAGTAAGAGGAGTATTCTGTAGCCAAGGTCAATAGACTCCCTGTTCTCATGGATCCAGAAGACGCACCAGAAGCGTGGAAATTTCGTGTAGTATATCCAACCCTTCACGATGGGCCTGCATTCCTTTCAGTTCTTGCTGTTTTTCAGGAACTTGATCCTTCTTAGGCATTTGATCGCTTTTAGGCATAGTGCAGTTTGTAGGATTTGATAAACTGCCTCGATGTAGTGAGTAGGGGTCGAGCAAATACGTAATAAGGAACCACGTTACGAAATAGTGAAATAATTAGGAGAAAAGCTTATTGTGTCGTGTTACACTTTACATGCGCGCACGTGACTTGAATCTGACCAATCAGAGGGCTAGGGTTCCCGAATAGCTTCTAAAATCTTCGCAGTTAAGACAGACTCTACTACTTTTGCCCTTAAAAAATATTTTCATGTATAATTATGCTTTGTTTACGCATTCTTTTATATATATTTGTAATAAAAAACGGTCAAAAGCTCGTTATTACGTATTGCTTCAAAAGCTTATTATTTCGTAACGTAATAATTACATTTCTTCGATCCCTGCGAAGGCGCGGTTTTAGAGTAATGAGCCATGGTCCGAGCTTCCCTCTCCCAAATACTTCATTTTTGGCAGGGGAAATCACGTGCGTGGCTCATTACTTTACAACCGCGCCTTCGTAGTTATGAGCTTGAGGTTAAAAAACTTGTACGTGGAAGATTCTTAAAGAGGCAAGATTACTCAGCTTCCTTGTTACGTGTTGAACCCTACTTACTAGCCTACTTTAGGTATAGCTGTACGAAGCACTCACGTGACTCAGTTTGAGACAGAACGCTTGGAAGTCATTTCCCGGTTCCGCAGATATATGGGATAGCCCAGGGACCCTTGGGCCACATCTTTTTTGAGAACAAAATCTTCAAGCTAACATGCGTGATGATACAAGAAGGATCAATCCCACACGGTCCATGGAAACCTAGAACTCGTGCTCGTTCAAGAAAGCTTTAGTTTCTGTCCCCGGAGACATCATTCAACATGTCCCTGCCACTGCCGGACACCAATGTAGTTCCAAAATACGTTATCTCTTGCGCAATTTTAGCTGTCGTCGCTTTTGGTCTTTGCGTTGCTCGGATATACACGCGCGCTTTTCCCACATCTCGCCTTGGCTTGGACGACTATTTGATTGTTACAGCAGAGATCAGTACAAGAAACCATAAGTACCAAAATGTCCGATGCTGATACATATAGACTCTATCTCTTGCCGGATATTGTGTCGCAACAGCAGCAGCCGTACATGGCTGGGGACGTTTGAGTCAATATGTCACTCCCAGCAACCAGCTCATTGCCTACAAGTGTTTGTTCGCCGTTCAACTCTTGTGGATTATTGCACTCGCCCTGGTTTGGATCTCGATCGCATGCTCGCTACTTCGATTCAGTACTGCAGCTGATAGATGGTGGAAATGGATACTGTGGTCCTTGATTGCCATCCAGACCATCATCTCTACGGGCTGGCTAGTGGTATTGTTCTTTGGCTGCCGTCCGCTGAGGTCTAATTGGGAGCCTGTGGCCGATGTAGTATGCTGGGACCGCAAATACACTGTATGTTCCCTGTAGTCAGGAAGAAGAACGTGAGTAACACTGACATTTTCACAGCTGATTTATGGATGGATTTCTGCAGGTTCGTCTTTCGCCACTGATCGTTGTAGGTGCAGGAGCTGACAACGCATAGCATTCTTTGTCGTCATGGATCTGACCCTCACTCTGATGCCTATCAAGATTGTCCGAATACTGAACAGACCACTTCGAGAGAAGGTCCTTGTCTGCTGTTTAATGGCTACTGGTACGTAGTAGCAAGAAGACTCTTCCCTGCTTCAAACAGTCTTACCACTTTGTCGCGAGACGATATTCCCTGGCAACCTTGGTCGATCATGTACTGACTGCACCGACACAGGACTTCTCGCAACCGTCATCGCCTGCATCAAGATGACCACATTCAATAATGTCGACCTTGGGGATCCCCTCCAAGCAACCGTCGAGGGTTCAATGTGGGCAAAACTGGAAGAGCTCGTGGGGATCATTGGTGCTTGCCTACCATGTCTGAAATCTCCTGCCGAGAAGGTTCTTCGCCGACTTGGGATCATCTCTGATCGGTACTTTGCCTCGAGGCCAAGCTTTGTGTTCTCGTACAGCGGTCCAATGTTCGTTCTTTCTCCGGTCGTCCCAGGTCAAAATCAAGACATCGAAGCTAGCGATACGAATCTTGTAGGATCTCAGGCTACGAAGTGCAAGAGTGGTACTTCGACTGCCACTACTGTGAAACTAGCCAGCAAAGCGACGAACGACGACATTGCGTAATGTTTGGCGAGTTGCAGGAGTTCTTTGGGACCAGTTCCGGGTCACCTCAGTCGACATATGAACAACGTTCTTCCACTGTCTTCGAAGTGCAACGGCCCACTGCGATCACCCAAACTATACCTCAGCTTGTTGCTACGCATGCGAAATTGCAAATTCGACCTTCACACCTGTCGAGGAGATAGCGTTAAGTCCGGCTCACCCTGGCAGCTTTGAGAATTTGAGGCCCTAGGCTTTCTTGGAAAGGCTGTTCGCACCGGTCCCAGAGATGGAAGCGGTAGTGACCCATACAAACCCACCACCCTTAGACCGCGTCGCTCCAAAACTCAGTCCAAAGTCAAGCAGGGCAGACCGAAAATCAACTTTCTACGGACACGACTTGAACCATGATGTTTTGGCAATGCTTTTCTGGTGCCGACGCGGAGCCATCACACCTTCAAGCTCGAAATGGTTAGAGTCTAAGCAATTTCACAAAACACTACGTGTATTTGGTCCAGATTTCAATGGGTGATGTATAAAACTTCACAGGCGGAGGCTTTTCATCTCAATATTTTCATTTCACACAGCTCACACAGCAGATATTGAACACACTCGATCAGGATGTTTTTCAACTTTAGAACTGTTGGGAAGTTGGCTCTTGCAATTGCATTTGCCTACTTGGCAAACGCGGCGCCGGTTCCAACAAACGAGACATCAGAGCTGGTCCAGACGTACAAGAGTGTTGCATATGTTCCAGATTGGTATGTCGATCCCAATGCTTCTCAAACCCCCAGCATTATCCGGACTTCCACGGTCCACCTCTGCCTGTACTAGAATTTTAAAGTCTAAGTGAAGCTTAGAAATTGAGAATGCTGCAAAGACCCCGTCAGGCAGTGGAATACAATGCTTACAGCTTTCAGGTATCAATATGAAGCGCATAAATTCTATCCTAGGATGCTGCCGGTAGACCAGCTGTCGCATGTCCTCTACTCATTCGTCAAGATCAATAGAGATGGGACTCTGTAAGTTTCCCTTCTCCCAAATTGCAAGGGACATTGATTTGACTGGAATAGATTCTACGACAAGTATGCTTGGACGGAGCAAATGCTTGGCGGAGATAGCTGGGGCCCAGCAGGCGTTGCTGCTGGCGGAATCGGTGACTTGATCAAACTCAAGAAACAAAATCGTGGCCTGAAAACTATTCCCAGCATCGGCGGATGGGTAGGGACTAACGAACCAGGCAACAACCTTTCTATCGCCGCCAGAAGTGAGGCTGGACGAAGGAACTTCGCCAACTCGGCTGTGGACCTCGTCAAAAACTATGGTTTTGATGGCATCGATATCGATTGGGAATATCCTCGTAATCAAGAACAAGCCCATAGTTACGTTCTGCTTCTCAAGGAGGTCCGAGCTGCTTTGGATCAGTATGCTGGAAAGTATGCGAAGGGGTATCACTTCCAACTCACGATTGCATGCTCAGCGTCACCCGAGGTCATTCACAGGATGCATATCAAGGAAATGGATCAGGTTGGTCAAAATAATTCCTTTGAAAGTCGAGACTTCTCCGGGTCTTGAGAACTTGACTACTTCACTCTCGACAGAGTTTTCAATCTCCCAGCAATGCCGGGACTTTCTCATAGCTAGGTTGAGCTGAGATGCTATCCATCGGAAAGCGCCTTGGCTAATTGCCATGGCCCAGACAGAGTGGCTGCGAAAGTCCCCACAAGGCTGGGAGATTCAGAATGCTGAACATGATTCAGGAGACACATGCTAACTCGGCGAACAGTACCTCGATGCCTGGCACTTGATGGCCTACGACTTTGCTGCCAGTGGTTGGTCCGACTTCACTGGCCACGGCTCAAACCTGTACCCCGCTAAAGATGAACACACAACACCTTTCTCTACCGACAAAGCTGTCCACGACTACAGCGAACTCGGAGTCGCCCCCAAAAAGATCGTCCTAGGCATGCCTATCTATGGTCGCAGCTTCGAAAACACAGAGGGCCTTGGTCGCCCTAACCCTGCGCACGTCAGCGAAGAGATCGAATACAAATCCCTCCCCAAGCCCGGCCTGGAGGAGCACTTCGATCGCGAGCTCGTTGCAACGTACACTTATGATCCTGCGACTAAACAACTCGTCACGTATCAGGGCAAGGAGGAGACACGGGTCAAGATGCAATATATCAGGGACATGGGACTTGGAGGCGCCATGTGGTGGCAGGCGGCTCAAGACAAGGAGGGAGATGAGAGCTTGATCAAGACTGGTTATGAGGGCCTCAAGAAGCTGGATCACACCAAGAACTTGCTGAACTATACTGAAAGCCAGTTTTCGAATATCAAGAATGCGCTGCAGGATTTTGATCAAGGTAGAGTTGCTGCCGTGATGAGATTGTTCAGGCTGATGTAAAGGCGAAGTTTAAGTTGAGGAGGTGAAAAGAATGGAATGTCATAGGTTGGGAAGGACATTTCGGCTTGGATATTCGTGGTTGCACAGTTCGTTTTGGGTTGCACATGGTTCCTCTGTTTTCCGATTGAGTGAATGTCCCAGGCTGGGAGGGACACCGTGGGTTGGATTATCGTGGTTGTACTGTACATTCTTGGCCGCGTTTTGAGTTGGATATTCGTGGTTGCACCGTAAATTTACATCCTGGGTTGCGTTTTGAGTTAGATATTCGTAATTGTACGCACATTCTGGGTCGCACATAGCTCCCCTGTTTTTCGATCACTTGCATTCTGCAAGCAATCTGGAACTGTTGGTTCTGTACGCTTAGATCGTCAAGTTTTTGCTTTCAAATTATATTAAAAAGTATATAAAGTTTCTGCATCCTTCGTATGGATAAAGGGGGATTTAATAAGTCACATTTGATTGGCATAACGGCCACACCGACGCGACCTAAGGTTACTGCTTGAAATAAAGTCGGACTTTGATCTCGGCCGCAAGACGCCCAATGACGACAGCATGAAATACCCTAAACTAAACGGCCCCTGGAACAAAGTTGTTCCTGATTTTCTGTGCATTCGGGCGGCAGTTGCCCCGAATCCTCCACTCCCGACCGGTACTCGCAGCCCTCTCCCACCGGCTTCCCGTCCCTTTTGCCTCAACATTCATTTTCTTCTCTTTCAGCTGCAGCTCGTTTCACGGTTGTGCATACGCAAGTGCATGTCGATCTCCATGCGCAAAGAGGTAAGAGTCGAGTCCAAATTCAACCCCGCCGGTTATGTCATCAAGGCGCATTCTCGCGCAGCATTTGATGTCGCACAGCGTTTGATGTCGCACATCGGTGTTGAACCAACAACAGCTCCTGCCCGTGGGGCACGACCACGACCACGACATATAATAGGCATTCAGCTCCATCTCCTTCGTTCTTGCTTTCAATTACTCTGCATTCCACACACATCAAACCTTTTCTCTACCAAGTCCCTCTACAGCTTCTCTGTTGTTTTGTACTATTTTCACTTCTCACAATCCATTATCCATCCACAATCCTCAAAATGTCCCAACCCATTCCAGGACCTCCAGGTCTGCCAATCCTGGGTAACATCAGCGACATTGACCCCGCAGATTCTTCCAATAGCCTGGGACGACTTGCAGATACTTATGGTAAGCTACCGCCATCTGCCAATCTACATGTACTAATTCGACCAGGCGAGATCTTCAAGCTCAGTCTCGGAGGCACTGAGCGACTCTTCATATCCTCCCACGAATTGATGAACGAAGTCTGCGATGAGAATCGATTTTCGAAGAATGTTTCTGGCCCCCTCGAGCAGATACGGAATGGTGTCAAGGATGGATTGTTCACTGCATACCACGGAGAGCGTAATTGGGTGATTGCACACAGAGTGTTGATGCCAGGTAGGATTGGAGACATTGTGGTCGCGACAAACGCTGATGTCTGGCAGCATTTGGTCCATTGAGTATTCGGTCAATGTTCGACGAGATGCACGACATTGCCTCGCAATTGGTAGCCAAGTGGGCAAGGTTTGGAGCCAGGGAGAAGATCAATGTCACCGACGACTTTACACGATTGACTTTGGACTCGATTGCACTGTAGACGACTCCCCAGAACGCCGTCCAGAGAAGGAGCTAATGATTTTACAGCTGTGCCATGGATACTAGATTCAACAGCTTCTATCACGACGAGATGCATCCCTTCGTCAATGCAATGGTGGGACTTCTGGCAGAATCTGGAGCAAGAGCGAGAAGACCAGCGGTCGCGAACTATTTCCTGCGATCTGCACAACAAAAGTACGACTCGGACATTGCATTGTTGAAACAGGTGGCTACAGAGGTTGTGGCAGAACGAAGGGCAAATCCAAATGACAAGAAAGATCTCCTCAACGCAATGATCAAGGGGCGAGATGCCAAGACAGGCGAGGGATTGACTGAGGAGAGCATACTGAACAACATGATTACGTTCCTGATTGCTGGTAAGTTTCTCCTCGTTGTATGCGACTGATCTTGCTAACCACTTGCAGGCCACGAAACTACCAGCGGCATGCTTTCGTTCCTGTTCTACTACCTCCTCAAGAGTCCATCCGCGTACCAAGCAGCCCAGAAACAAGTGGATGAGGTTGTTGGAAGAGGACCCGTCACCGTCGATCACATGTCGAAGCTCCCATACATCGAAGCCTGTCTACGAGAAACTTTGAGATTAACTCCCACTGCGCCTGGAATAACTGTGCAGGCTCGAGAGGATCTGACGGATGAACACGTGTATCTTGGGGGTGGAAAGTACGAAGTCAAGAAGGGTCAACCCATCTTCTGCCTGCTAAATAAGATTCACCGAGATCCATCTGTATATGGCGCAGATGCAGAAGATTTCAAGCCGGAGAGGATGCTAGACGAGCCATTCAGCAAGCTTCCTCCAAATAGCTGGAAGCCTTTCGTAAGTTCAATTGATCCTTTTTGGTACTGCTCACTGACCACAAGATCAGGGAAACGGCATGCGAGGCTGCATTGGTCGACCTTTTGCATGGCAAGAAGCTATCCTTACGACCGCAATGCTTCTTCAGAACTTCAACTTCCGCTTCGATGACCCATCCTACCAATTGCACATCAAGCAAACTCTCACGATCAAACCAAAGGATTTCTTCATGCATGCCACTCTCCGCGACGACATTGACCCGGTCTATGTGGAGAAGATGATGCACAGGGGCCCCGCAGAAGAACGCAAAAGCTCAGAAAAGCGTCGAGACATCGAAGGATTAGCGACATCGAAACCAAAGAAACCAATGACTATACTTTATGGGTCGAATGCCGGTACCTGCGAATCTTTAGCTCAGACTCTTGCAAGGACTGCTGCTTCTCATGGCTTCCATGCTCAAGTTGACCCTCTCGATGCAGCCGTGGGCAAGATTCCAAAAGACCAGCCCGTGGTGTTGATCTCCTCAAGTTATGAAGGTCAACCTCCCGACAATGCTGCTCATTTTGTCGAGTGGCTTCAGAAGTTGGAGGGCGGGTCGACACTGAAGGGGGTGAAGTTTGCAGTCTACGGATGTGGCAATCGTAAGTT
This sequence comes from Phialocephala subalpina, assembly GCA_900073065.1. Taxonomy (NCBI): domain Eukaryota; kingdom Fungi; phylum Ascomycota; class Leotiomycetes; order Helotiales; family Mollisiaceae; genus Phialocephala; species Phialocephala subalpina. Next base: position 43,278 of record FJOG01000015.1, on the reverse strand, counting down.
TTCCTGCATTAATCACCGTCGTCTAGACTAACAGGGGCAGGTGACTGGGTTTCTACTTTTCACCGAGTCCCAAAATTGCTGTATACCGAACTAGAAGGTCACGGTGCCACCAGGATCACAGACATCGGTCTTGGTGATGTTGCAGCAGGAGATATCTTCAACGACTTCGACAAGTGGCAAGACGAGCAACTCTGGCCTGCATTGGGTGGAGATGAAGAGCTCGAGGAGGAAAGCCTTGACATCGAGATTGACACCGAATCCAGAAGGTCGAGGTTGCGACAGGACGTCCAGGAGGCTGTTGTGATCAGCAACACGCTCTTGACCGCCGAGAGCGAGCCAGCGAAGCGTCACATTGAATTGAAGTTGCCCACTGGAATGACATACAAGTCTGGCGATTACTTGGCTGTCCTTCCTATCAACAACACCAAGAATATCAGACGAGTCTTGAAGTGGGCGAACCTCCCTTGGGATGCAATGGTCACGATCAAGAGTGGTGCGAATACAACTCTACCCACTGGTCATCCCATCTCGATCATGGATATCTTAAGTGCATATGTGGAACTCGGTCAGCCGGCCACCCGCAAGGTATGCCTTCAACTTCAGAGTCTATCAATGTGCTAACATTTGCAGAACATTCTCAAGATTGCTTCCACTGCCCCAGAAGACGTGAAGCCTAAACTTCTCGCCCTCGCTGGGCCAGATTTCGAAAAAGAGGTTCTGGACAAGCGTTTGTCTCCTCTGGATCTCCTCGAGGAGTATCCAACTGCGGCTCTACCACTTGGCGACTTCCTCGCCATGCTTCCACCGATGCGCATTCGTCAATACTCTATCTCGTCTTCGCCACTTGTCAATCCAACAGTGGCTACTGTGACTTTCTCGGTTCTCGACGCACCATCGAAGGCACGTTCCTCGAACAGACATCTTGGTGTAGCTTCAAATTACCTCCAAACTATCGAGGAAGGGGACAGGATTCATGTGGCAGTGAAGCCAAGTCATGGCAACTTCCATCCTCCAAACGATCTTGAGAACACGCCTGTCATGATGTTCTGTGCCGGAACCGGGCTTGCTCCATTCCGTGGCTTCGTTCAAGAACGAGCTATGCAGATTCAGGCTGGACGAAAACTGGCTCCAGCATACTTGTTCATTGGATGTGCACATCCAGAGAAAGACGCGCTGTTCAAAGATGAGCTTCAGCAGTGGGAGAAGGATGGGGTAGTCAAACTCTTCTACGCATACTCTCGAGCTAGCGAGCAAAGCAAAGGTTGTCGCCACGTTCAAGATCGGCTTTGGGAGGAGAGAGATGAGATGGTCAAAGCATTCAGAGACGGCGCGAAGTTGTACGTCTGTGGTAGCAGTATGGTCGGTGAAGGAGTCGCCAACATGACGAAGAGGATCTACCAAGATGCAGCAGAAGGGATGGGCATTGAGAAAACAGATGAAGATATTCAAAGTTGGTTCTTGGGGATTAAAAGCGATAGGTTTTCAAGTGATGTCTTTGCTTAGGACTTTGGTGGGACTTTGGGCTTCTGGAGTTTGCGTCAAGATATCAATTCAACTTTTTGTTCTCTTCTCTTGCTCTGAGTGCATCCAGATCATGATTTCCAGTCGTTCGGCTTCCAACATCAAGGCTCTCTCGGCAGGTCATCCGCATTAGTTTCTAAAGGCTGATTGTGTTGCAGGTTCATGAAGTCGGCTTCGTCGGCTCACTCCCGACGACAACACCACAGCCCCACTCTCACCACACATCTTAAAGCAAAGCGCATGAACCTTCTAGCCCTACCGCATAACTCTGTCGTCGTCGATTTACCGACCGTCGATCTTCGCAATGCCTTCAGCTCAGCCAGAAACAGGCAGAATTGTCCGTCCCAAGAACGAGGATGACTCTCCTCTCTTCCCAGACTACATGCGTAAGTCTAAATATCGCTACAATTCGATTCCGCTGACGCCCCCAGCATTCTATGATCCCCTCGAAAAGGTCGAAGACATCGGCGAATTCGAGCACCACGACGCAGGCCACCGGGCTGACCCCTCCATGCCAAACCTCCTCAAAGGCGCCAAGCTCCTGGATATCTCACCCCACGTCGGGACGGAGATTCGTGGCATCCAGCTCTCGCAACTGAATGAAGCTGGACTAGATGAACTGGCACTGCTCGCTGCGCAACGAGGTGCTCTCGTCTTCCGAGATCAGGATTTTGGTCACATTGGGTTTGAGAAGCAGAAACAGATCGTGAGGCATTTTGGTCCGCTTCATGTCCATGGTTGGGCTCCGCATCCGGCGGCGGGGAGCAATGAATATATGATTATTTATGATCATAAAGAGTGAGTTGACGCGTCGTCAAAAGCGATTCTTCAGAGATTTGCTGATGTGCTGAGAAGTGATCTGAGAGTGAGGAAATCCTGGGCAGGAAGAAGTCCAGTACAATGGCACACCGACCAAAGTCCTGAAGCTCAAACACCAGGTACCACGTTCATCTGTATGCTGGAGTCTCCATCGGCTGCAGGAGGTGACACTTTGGTGAGCTCAAGTGTGCAGGCATACAAGAGCTTGAGTCCCAGGTTCAGGAAAAGACTTGAAGGATTGACGGCTATTCACTCAAATTCCGATGGTTTCGTTGCTGAGCAGAAGAATGGAGAGAAGGCTGTTCTGAGACGGGGTATTCTGCAGGCTGAGCATCCGATTGTTATTGTTCATCCTGTTACGAACGAGAAGGCTTTGTGTATGTGTTCCCTGTTGTCGACATCTGAAATAGTGCTGACAGAGACCCGTAGATGTGAACCCAGTTTACACGAAGAAGATCGTAGGCTATGACCAGGAGGAATCAGACTGCATCCTCAAGTTTCTGTTCCATCATATCGCCAAGCGAGCAGACTTCCAGTGCAGAGTGAGGTATGAAGCTGGAACGGTGCTGGTCTGGGATCAGCGAGTGACGAATCATTCTCAAACACTTGATTATCCTGTGGGTGAGAGGAGACATGCGTTCAGGTTGACCCCGTTGGCGAATAAACCGATTCCGGCAATGGTTGAGGAGGAGGATGGGGAGTGCATAAGGGATGAGATGAGGTCGCAGTTGAATCTTTGTTGAAGAAACTGATCTTCTGTTTGATGAATGACCCCTGTCCAAGTTTATCTTCCGTGTTTCGAGGGAACTGTTCTCAAGCCTTGAGATCTCGTTCTCATGTTTTCCTTGTGGTTTACTTTACCTCAGGCCATAAAGGCTCCAATCGCCAGAATCATCAATCACCTGGCCTCACTTGGAATTTCTGAGTAAGATTATTCTTGTTGGAATAAATATCACGTGTTTTAGGCTATAGGCCTAGCGTGAGCCTGCTCTCCGTTAAAGAGCAGGCCTCGAGCTCTTAGACTCGACAAGACGATAATAATGAACTAGCACTGTTTTTACAATACGACCTACCCTCCATCATAGACGCGTACGCCTAAGTGATACGTATCCCCGATTGTAACGACAATTCTATTCCGCCACAGTGAGCACTGCGTATCGCATTGAGAGTGAAGATAAAATTATCTTTTCATTCACGATAAACACAATGAAGGGCCACCAAAACACTGGTAATCAGGCGGGATACCGGATCATACCAGGTCTAGGGGGATTTCTCTTGAGGATCAAACATGGGATCGCTTTCGGGGAGGCACAGACTGCAACGCCAATCGTCACACTAAGCGATGCCACAAATGGGCAACTAAATTCTCCGATCAGCCTCAGATGTGTTTGATATTTCCCCTTTGGATGAATCGATCTTATCTCATTCCAAATAATCGCTCCGTTGCTCATCCGTGCATTGATTAGACAGGACAACGACTGCCTTCCATCTGAAAATATACCCGCTAAGCGTGATCGTCCACAAGGTCGGACGAGTCTCTCTTCCCCGGGAAGAGACGAAAACTTCCACTACTATGAACCCTGGAGTTTAAAGCTTGCGATGTTCCAGAAAGTTTCGATGACGGCATCCCCATGTTCTCCGCGCTGAAGGGGACCATCATTTACTTTAAAGGGAAGTACTGCCGTCGCTTTGTTCTCTGCCCAGCTGAGTATCTTGTTTCTTTCTCAACCTGTACATTCTTTTCGTCATGGTGGCTTCGGGACTGGGTCCCACTGCTCTTGCGGTAACATGGTCGGAGTTCGCAGCTGGAACCGTCTTGATGGCGCTGCGCATCTATACTAATGGTTTCATTATTCGGCGTTGGAATCCTGACTTCTGGTGGGCGTTTGCATCATATGTAAGTATGTCCTTCTGCCTTCAGCCAGTACCTAACGTCGCAGATCTGCGCAATTCTCTCATCGGCCTTCCTCACCATCTCTGTCGACTATGGAATTGGCGCCCATTTCTCTCCCGCGACTCCCTCGTCGAATCCTGATCCTCAATCCCAACTCTACCAATTGATATTCACGACCTTCTCCATCCTCGCCATCGCCTTCGGTAAGATGGCAGTCATTCAATTCATCCTCCAACTAGAAGGGACCAACCGGAACGGAAAACGCATTCTGTACTTCTGCGCGGCCAGCAATTACATCGTCAGCTTCATCTTCATACCTCTGCTCTGGGCACAATGCAACCCTGTGAACAAGATCTGGAACCCCAGTATTGCAGGAACGTGTTATGGCACGAAAACGTATACGACCTTTGCATACTTCCAGGGAGGTTTTGGCGCAACCTTGGATACTGCGCTTGCGTTGTATCCTGCCATTATGCTTTGGCATCTGCAAGTCAAGCTCCATGTCAAGCTCGGTTTGATTATCTTGTTTGGGTTCGGTATTGTGTAAGTTTTGTCCAAACTGTTGGTAAGCATTTACTGATCCTCTCAGTGCTGCCATAACGGCCGTGGTCAAGACTGTGCAGGTCGGTAAAGTCAAGGCAATGCAGGACACTACGTTCCATCAGGGCTATTTGGACATCTGGGCAAGGTAAGCATTCAACGACTCCTTGTGTACCTAGCTAAAACGTGTAGTACCAATCTTTGGGTCGTCTTCATCGCCGGCTGTATTCCTACCATTCGTCCTATCCTCGTCCGAGTCATACACAAAGTCACTGGGAAGGAAGGCAATATCACGATAGCGGCTGGATACATTCACGAGGCTACATTGAAAGACTCGAAAGACGACGTAGCCAAGTCTAGAAACGTTCGACCGTACAGCAAGGTATATACCAGGGGACAAGGAAATGGGAATGCTACGACAAGGAATATGTTTGAAAGTGAGGAGAATATCATACCTGGCAAGGATGAGATTGTTATAACAATTGAGTATCAAGTCAAGTATAAGGAAAGCCAAGACTCGTTGAGCGAGAAGGGCTTGGAAAGGATTGAATCTTGGGAAGATGAGAAGTAAATCAATTAATAATATTTATAAGATTTCTAAGAATAAGGAAATTATTATATATCTGTTTTAATATTTTAATTATTATTTAAATTTATATTATCTTTTAATAGAAATTATAATTATTTTAATTTAATTATTTTATAAAATAATAAAGAAATATCTTTTTATTATATTTATAAATTTATTAATATTTTAAGAATAAATTATATTATAAAATTTTAATTATTTCTAATATTTCTTAAAATAATTTTTATAAAATTAAAATATTTTATTTATTTAAATTTTTAAATTTTATAAATATTTTTAAATTATTTTATACAAAATAAAAATGATAATATTTGTTTAAAAGTTTTAAAATCTTATAATAATAATTAATTGAAATTAAGAATTTTTATTTTTATTTTAATATTTATATAATATTTAAATTAGAGATTTTCTTTCTTTGAATTTAATAAGATTCCAAAATTTCCTCCCTTTTATCTTTTGCATTGGTATTTCCCCCTATTGATATTATCGTATCTCTAATATCAATCCTCAAATCAGCCGTCCAAACATAGCCACATGGTCTTCAGTTAACCCTTGTATTTCTCACAAGCGAATAAGTAGCGGTGCTGAAAATGAGGATGTGGATGGATGTTCGTTCAGCTTCTAGAATTCGGATGGATGGAGAGTAGGCGTTCAGGTTGAGGTCTTGCTGCGTCCTGGCGAGGAGGTAGATGTTGAGTGAGTGGGGTTGGTGGAGATGAGGATGGGGTGATGGTGAAGAGTGATTAGGAGTTTTCGAAACTCCTCCGCCATGAAACGGGGTCTCTGTCGAGCTCTCTTTTCATACGATATTCCGTACTTCTAAAGCCGGGGTATAGAAAGTAGATTGAATACAGGTTTGCAAATGACTCGTAGAGGTTGAGTGTGGTTACTGGTGGGAGACTTTTTTGATCTAGAAATCCTGTTTAATCTTCCGACTAAGTTTCCTTATGAAAGAAAATGACAACCAACATACGGGAGATTCAAGTCAGATCAATGACGGTGTTTGTGGCCGCACTCTCTAGCATCTTCCCAGTCCTTCTTTCTTCACACCATCGGAACGTACGATGGCCTTGATTGAAGAAACTCGGTTCTTTCTTCAGTAAGTAGTACACTATCTTTCTCCCAGATTTTCGATTCTGGCAGTGGAGTAGATCGTACCAGCAGACCAAAACGTTTGTAAGCCCCAGGTACCGTGTCTGAGCGATCTAGAACCAGAGCCACATCTATGATCATGTGCTTATCCTCCAGACAAAATGTGACGCCATCGCCCTCAACATATGAATGATGGTACGATAACACCCATAAGCAAGAAGCATGCTCACGTTGCGCCATAGATTCCAGCGGAAACGGTTCGTCGGGATAGAAAACACTCTGACCTGATTGGGACGTGTCCGAAGTCTTCTTCTGATCCTCTAGTATCCAAGACTCGAGCACAGAAGCAGGAGTCAGGATTCCATGAAGTGTGATGTAGCCTTCTGACAGTAAACTAAAAGGAACAGATGGATTTTCTGGCGTGCAATCGATGCGGATGATATCAGCACGGGGCAAAAACCATGCTTCAAACATCGAGATGTGCCGCAATTCGGTCTCCGAAGCGATATTGGGCTCCGTTTTTCGGTAGGGGATGTTCTGAGGCAGGTAGCAGTCTGATTGATATCGACAGCTCCCTGGCCAGAGTTTTGTATATCCATCTATTTCGACTTCTCCTTCAACGGATGCCCAAGACCAAGAAGGAGCTACCTTTCTACAAGTACCACCGAATTCGGCACATGAAGACTCTGAGTATTGAATAGGTAGCTTCCTCCAACATAGCGCATTCGTTTCGCATATGGCGTAGCCCCAAAGTCCAGCAAAGTATCCACCGAGAGAGCGGATGTTGAGTTGTTCGGCAAGACTAGACAAAGCAGGAAGTCGATCGGAAAAATAAGTGAGATTGCATCTAGTGTACTGTCGTACAATCTCGTTCCAGTGTTCAACTGCTTCGTGCACGTAAGCCATGTTGGCTTCAGCATCTCTCCTTCCCCGTAGGCGATTTTTGTGGAGGCGACTCTGGCCGACCTTCAACGATTCGAGGGTGCCCATATTTTGCAAGCCACAACATTCACACTGGGTAGATGAGTTACATTCCCATACCATTTCATTGCTGCAAAAATGAAGAGTTCTCCGAGCGGATAAACGCTCCTGAAAAGCCCAAGCTCTGGTGAACAAAGGATTTTCAGTAGGTCTAGAACTAGCTGTCGTCACGTCTACGAAATCTTCGTGATTGGTCAACGCTCGGACATAGACCGCAGAACGATAACCATTTCGCCCTTTGACGTCGTAGATTTCAGGCGGGGTGGTATCCCTGAACAGCCCACCATTGCAATTGGCAGCCCCTGCGGCAGAAATAACCAATCTCGCATTTCGGTAAATTGATGCCATTTCAAGAGACTCTTTTCCCCAGTCGTCCGTATCATCCTGTATGATACATAAAGAATCAATCTAAAGATACTGAACGTGAACTTTGCGGCACAGTGTAATAGCGTCCTGAAATGTTGCTGGCAAGCTTTCCATAGCTTTGCCACTTACGCGGCTCTTGAAGTTCAAGGTCGTAGTCCGGGGCAATTCAACTTCCTTCGGATCTCCCCAGCAATGACTGAGAGCCAAATAAGGTTTCTTTTTGCCTTTCAAACAAACCAGCCTAGGCTCGACTGCTCCTGTCCTGTTGCGTTGACTTACGTCAATGACTCTGGTCGGTAGTCCAGCAACTTTGCCAGTTAGCTTGCAGCCGGCATGCTCTTTCCTACAGACTGTGAACCAGTCCCGAATGAGACTTCTCCCCTGCTTACTCCCTGGCCCTTTGCGGATATCACCTGCTATTCGCATTCCCGGCCAAGGAACAACCTGACCTGCGAGAGTTATTATCTCTGTGACTTTGTGTAGGGGGGCCGCTTACTTGAGTGAGTATATAACTCCAAGGTCAGGAGAGGCGATGCTTGACTCCTGGCCTCTCCGCTTTGGGGCAAATAGCTCAAAATGAGGTAAATGGAATCGTGAGTTGGATCGTGAAAATTGCAGACGACCTTAATTCCCTTCTTCCTATCGTCGCAACTTCCCCATGATTTGCTCCATCGAATTACTATCTCAGACATCAACATACAGGCCGGACAACCACTAGCAGCTGCGCTTCTCAGCTCGAAGACACCTGACAGTTTCGAAAACGTCCAATTTGCATTTTGTGGGCGGGACGAAGTCGCTGCATTAGAGTCGCGATCATAACTAGATGTAAAATAAACTGATCGTGCCTCAAAGTTATTGCACACTCGACATCTGACATTGGATCGCGGAAGGCTAGTGTTAGACATAGGACGAACGAGTTCCATGATCCCTCAATGCACAATAGACAATGGAAAGATTAGGATCATGACTTTGTGCCGAGATTCTGTCTTCATTTTGAAAGAATAAATAGTTATATAAATCAGACTTATTGCAACAAATTCTCTCGAGTCAGGCGGTGAGGCGCTCGCCACGACGTTGGCCTTGCGTGCAAATGAGTCATTGTTGTCGCCATGTCATTGAAGCGATTCGGTAAGAGAAATAAGCAGCCGCGAGGCTTTGAAAAGCCATAGAGCATTGGCTCGGCGTATACCAACATGGAGATCTCATCAAAACCAATGACTTGTATTGATAGACATATTGGGGGCGCAATGTTCAGGCATATTTTGCAGAAGAAAGAAAGATAAAATGCTCGATATTATGGTCGGCAGAATGGTAGGGCGGTATATCACGTGGTCTAGTGAGGATACATTAAGAGATCTAGCATCTTGTATTCTTAGTTCTTTAGGTAGCCTAATCAGTATGCTAAATGGAACTCACCCAACGTTCCATTCTCTGCCTGCTCATTCGCTCCTTAACCGAGCTTGCGCCCCAATGGCCCGACCCGGCGCGTCGTGTGTGATTTTCTTATTATTATTACGGCCGCGTCTCTCCGAACGAGTCGACGAATACTATCTCCCTAACCCGCAACTTATCTCGTTCCTACGCTCGATAGAGTTCCTCGCATTTCAATGGTGACAGTTTCCAAATCTTATCGTTGTAGACGGCATCCAGAAGATGTCATCTCGCCTGCTAAAGGAAATAGAGCATCTAGCCCCTTCAACTGGATCTCGCTTAACTGTCTCGAGGCGAACCACGCCCAATCCCCCAATTTCACAACCTGGCTGAACCAGCACCGTAAAGCTTCTCAGCTGCACTCCAGGGGGACTGACGGTCGGAGTAGAATTTTTTTGTGTTTGTTTCCAAGCCAATCCAGAATGAATTCCCTTCGTAGCCCCTTTTCGCAGAGTCGAAATCTGAAACAGCGGAGCCCCGCTACTGATTTCTGGGCCAGCCAATGGATGCTCTGAGTTGGTACCCAATTGAGATGACATTTGCCTCGGTTGAATAAAGGGGCAGCTGAAGGTTCCTCGAATTTCACGACCTCCAGTCATCGAGAGTCCATTCATCACAGGGTGACTAAGATGCAGCTTTTGTCCGAGTCTTTGCACGCCACCTACAAAGTTCCTAAGATCCCGGTCCTGATGTCCCAATGAACCACTTGCTTATCTGCAAGCGGGTTCTTCTTCCATGTCTTTTTCACTTGCCGCACGCGAGCTCGGGTCGAGACTCAGAGGTAATCACGATTGCATGATAGATGAAAATAAGCCTAGCAGGGTGTGGCCCCATAGAAGAGTTGCAAGCAGTGGTGATTCGGTCCCAAAAAGCAATGAACGAGTGGTCAGGGACAATGGAGCAACCAACAAAGTCTCTTGTCAACTGATGCCAGTACCCAAGTGGACGATAGAGACTATGCATCTGGGGGAGGAGTTTTTGAACCCTAGATCGATAGCATGGTTTATAACAGTTGGACCCCCCACGTTAGCAAACGCTCAGCGGAGCTTTCTGCAGTGCAGCCCCCAAGTTGTTTGTAGTCCCCGAAGACTTTCAACAATCTATCCTCACAGTCCTTACCTTTCAAAATGGGCGTAGCACCATCAAGCCCGACTTATCCAGCTTCCGGGTACACACTCTTTCAAACTGTGAGTAGTGTTTCTTAATTCCACCAGTGTTTGAGTTGGCAGCGTAGAGAAAGAAGTGGAAGTGCTTAATCTAACTATCTGCAAAACATAGTTCGATTCAACCAATTTCTTCAACGAATTCTCATTCTTTGCCGGTGCAGATCCCACTCATGGATACGTTGACTACGTGTCTCAGAGCGCTGCACAAAGCTCAAACCTGGCATACTACGCGAATAACCAAGTGTACCTTGGGGTCGACACCACGACTTACAATCCTACTAGAGGCCGTCAGTCTATGAGACTGACCAACAACTTAGCTTTCGGTAAGCCTTTCGCCGTCGTGTACTAATTACCTTAGCTTATAGTCTTCAAGCGAAGGACTTATCATTGCTGATATCGAACACATAGCAACCGAATGCGGAGTCTGGCCAGCCTTCTGGATGTTCGGGCCCAATTGGCCTACATCGGGAGAGATAGACATCATAGAAAGGGTCAACAATCAAGCTACAAACTCGATCACCCTCCATACCAGCCCAAGCTACGTAGTTAGCAACGCGAACTCTCAATTCGGAACATACACGACCACGACCGACTGCAACTCCGATAATGCAAATAAAAGATATACTACGAGAACATCTAATCCGAATAACTTTAGAGCTAGCTTTAACAGCATTGGAAGCGGCACATATGCGATACAATGGGCATCGTCTAGGATCTATATTTAGTTCTAGCAAAAAGGACAAGTCCCTAGGGATATATCTACCAAGGAACCGAACACTAATGGCTAGGGAACACCGTTAGTAACCTTCACTGGTAGCGGCTATAATTTCAACACATTCTTCTCTAATATGAATTTGGTCTTCGACACCACATTCTGCGGAGACTAGGCTGGTTCGGTATGGAGCAGCGGTTCGTGTGCCCCTTTGGCACCTACCTATAATCAATATGTTACAAATAATCCCGGGGCATTTACGAATGCGTACTGACTAATCAATTCGATTAAAGTCTACTATTAAATCAAAGTGGAGGCGTTATGAAGAGGCACCTGGGACGAGAGTGGCTAAAAAAATTGGCAATGCATATACAATTAAATCATTAATTCTATAATAATATCATTGCCATCGTATTCTCAATTTCTCCTTACTGTTTAATGATGACTCCGGTCAACCACTAACGTGTGACCCTTCTGAAGGCTGCAAGTAAGACAAATACCGCGCACTAAATCAATAAAAGGATCCTAAGTCAAAGTCCAAGCTGGGCATCATCTACCCAATGAGCCCTTGCCGAGCGACGGTACCCACTACTCTGCTTAATCCACTGGAATCCTGCTGGACAAATGCCTATCTTTCTCCATTTTGCCTGAGCCTTTGCTTCCTTTCTCTTCCTCTCCTCCGCCTTTCGCCTCCTCTCGAACTCTTTCTCAACTCTTTCCCGCTCTGCTCTGACTTCTAATTCCTTGATCCTGGCCTGCTCGCGCTTGCGCAGCAATTCCAAAGCTTTATATTCACTCTTGGCCTGAATCTCCTGAAGAGCTGTAGCTTCGGCGGTGAGCTTTTGCTCCACTTTTTCTGCAGCTTTTACGAGTTGTTGATAACGAATCATCTTCTCTTGGCGCTCGGAGTGAAAGTTCGGCGACCGTTTTGTCGGCCTGGAGCTGCACCCGTATGGCATCGGGGATACTAGCATCGCGCATTTCTTCGATGAATTTAGGCGCATTTTATTGACTTTCTTGTGCCGGCTCCTCTTATAGAGGCGTTACGGAGTGTTGAACCGAGATTGAGGCGTTGGGCTTGGATTGTAGAGCGTCTTGGCAAGTAAGCAAAGACTGGGCTTGGCTGGGGAAGAGTGATTGGGACACAGGTAAAGCTTGGTTTCTCGCACGTCTTCCGGCCAGCATGGTTTCGGCACATGTTGTAGCTACTTCTTCGGATAGGGTGAGCTGTTTACCATCTGTGTTGTTTTTATAGACAGCCCTTACTATACTCTTGGCCAGTGTCTGAACATCTCTCGCATTGCTTTAGCTCGGGAGTTTAGCGAGCTCATCGAAAAGGTTACAAAACTTCTGCTTGTTCAATGCCGGGACGAGGATTTTGCTTTGTTTGAGTTTTGAGCTTAGTAACTGCAGACAGTACATCGGATTTAGCGATGGGAATGTAATGTCATCAGCGAACCGACTGCTCAAACCCTCATTCACACGCAGGAGGCCGTTTATAGCATTACCGTACCCCGCTAGAATGATTACTAGCTTACCCGCAAATTTTGGCTTTGTCATTGTATCGACGAGTTGGTTGACTGCCTCTTGAGCACACATGCCTTCTCCGAGACGATAAGCTTCATCCATAAACATAACTTTCCTTAGAACACGCTCGAGCTACTTGATGGTCTTAGGCCCTCTTTGGCCGACGTATTGGCCGATTGGATCTGTTGCTGAGCATTCAACGGCTTCAACATGGGATAAAAAGCCGAGATCGTAGTACAGTACACCTGCCCATATTTCCTAGCTGTAGTTATCTTTCCAGTCCCTAGTAGGCAAACAAGTGACGTGGTAGAGAAAGCCTCTCGCATGATAGGGGTATGCTACGTTGGTAAATATTTAGTATCTAAGGTAGGTACCTAGAATTAACCAAGCGAGTGGGCTTTGGCCTGCTCCTTTTCTCTTTGCAGTTTCGCCAGGATTTTAGCAAGCTCTGTATACCCTGCTGCAACGCGTGTCCAGTATCGGATCGATTGTTACACGTTGGGAATGTTTACACTTCCCAACCCAATGTCTCACGTGGGCAGCGCCGCCCTCGGAGGGTACCGAAGCGTGGGCGGCCAGGATCTCGTCCTCACTATCCTGATGACACTTTTAGAGAGCAGGAAATGAATGCCCTCCATCCTCTTGTTACTCATAATAACAGCCCTCATTTTCATTCGCCTATCTTCCTTCTCTTCTCCATCTTCTCTCCTATATACTTCTCCTGTCCAACAGCCACTTTCGCTCACTCTATTCCTTCTCTTGTCTTTCTTGTGCAACTTCTTGGCCAGCTATATTGGATTTTGGAGAAATAATAAATAGGAAGCTAGATAATTGAAATGGTATATCCACCCTCACCAACACTCTCATATTCCTCTGCCTTCAGTGATGGAACATGGCCTTTCAAAGTAGCCAGAGCAGCTTTTTGGGGTGTCACGAACCATCCAACACGTCGATACTCGCCCCTTTTACCTGACCCACTCTTCACAAGCACTAATCCCAACCATGTTCTCCCAGCGAGGTTGTCACACATCGGCAGTACCCACACCGAGCTACTTCCTATTATTCCTTGAAGATAACTAGAACGACTCCTTTCGGGGTTGAGGTTATCGCTGGATGCAATCCCATCCCAGCGGAAGCCCAGTTCTAGGAATGTGCCTTCAGGAAGTCTCATTGGCGTCCCTGTGACCTGACTAGCTAGATCATCCTCGACGTCGTCAGCGAAAGTCGCTCGAGTCAACATGCCTCTGATTCGAATGTATCCACCTCTAATTTGCCCATATTCTGAATTCCCAATTGGGATGACCTTGTAATCTATGATCTCTGCTAAGTTTTCTCCGTCATCAATATCCAGCCATCTGACTGGAGAATTGATCGCGGCCCAAGACCAAGAAGGGGCCTCTGTTGAGGATTAGGGAGTCAGCTTTTACCCAATCCAGAAGGTTTCCGGGAGAAGTGACGTAAGTACATAACTATATGCAAGCACCTGTCAAGCACCCGTCTGAGGATTGGTCAGTATAAAACAAAAGAGCCGATTGTCCTTACGGTATTCCTTTGGAAAGGCTGCAACGTTGAAGAGTTAGTTGATGTTTCAATATCAAAGAGGGAGTAAGACGTGTCGAGAGTTTTGAAGCATCTCCTGATACAGCAGAAAAACGATAGCCCCAAGAGATTGATCACTTACGTTTTAGAGGTACATCTAAAGAGTCAAGTGTTTCTGTTCGCATGATCCATAAAAGTTGACGTAAAAGGTCCTTCTCCCAAAGACCTGCGACGTATTTGTCTTCTAGTAGTCCCTGCATCTTTTTTGCTACTCCTGCTATTGCCACTAATTTGTCCTCGTACCTGGTGAGATTTGCAACGTTGTAATAAGGAACCACAGTTTTGTACCACAGGTCGTACAGCTCTTTTTCCAAGTCTTGTGGGCAGGCTTCATCGAGGTCGTCACGGGTTATTCTTTTTTACTCGTGGTAAATAATAATCTTTAAATAAACTTTAAATTCTTAAATTAATATTATTATTATATTTCGTAATATATTTATTTATTAAAGAAAAATAATTTCAGTTTTTTTTATAATAAAATTATTATTATCTTTAATTGGTTTTATTATATTATATTATATTTTTATTTAATTATTAGCAAATTGCTTTTTCTTTATTTTCTTTATATTTGCTTTTTTATCGAATTTTTTGCCCGGTAATTATAAATAATAAAAAAGTTTATATTAATAAATTTTTATTTTTTTATTTATTTTTATTTTGATATTAAATATTTTAATATAAATATATATTTTTAAAGTTTATAATTAAGTAAAAAGTTATTTTATATGTTTTATTATTTAGATATATTATTATATAATTATTAGTATTATGAAAAAATATATTAAAATTTTATTTTAATTATTTAATTTAAATATTTTAATAAAATTTATATTTTTTTAAAAATATTAATATTTTAAATTAAATACAATTTGAAAATATATATATATATTTATATTTTAAATAAAGTTTATTTAATAAAATTTTAATTAAATATTCGCTTAATTTATATTTAATCTTATAAAATAATAAATTAAAAATATTAAAATTAAAATTAAAAATTAAATTATAATTTAAATTATAAATAATAAAAAAATATACAAAGAAAATAATTATTTATTAAAAAGCGAAAACTAATAAAAATCTTTGAAAATATAATCGAAAAATCTAATTATAATTATTCTCCCAATAATAAGGAAATAAAATAAAAGAAGAAAAAATTAAAACTAATTAAAAATAAAAAGGGAATTATATTTAAGAAATTAATAAAAATACAAAAAAAATTAAATTAAATAATTTTTAATTATTAAAAGGAAATAAAGAACTTATAATAAAATATTTATTAAAGATTTTATAATATATTCGAATATTATTTTAATTTTTATTTAATAGTAATTATATTTTAATAATTGTAATATTAAACGTATTATTTATATAAATAAGTTATCAAATTGGAAAAACAAATAATTTTAATGCGTAAATAAAATCATCGATATAATAATTAAATATATTATAAATAAACTAAATAATTTACATAATAATACTTTATATTAATTGCGAATAACGAATTCGATTAAAAAGGTTAAAAACTAATTTATAATATAATTATAAAATAAGGATAATTTAGATTATTATATTGCTTATTTTTAGCGTTTTACTTGCTATTTATTACGAGTATATATAGTACAAAAAGAAAGGGAAAACTATGAAAGTAATAAAAGTGAAAATAAGGATAAAAGGTTAATAAATAATAATAAAAAAGTTATTATAAACGAAATTGAAAAGGGTGAAAAAGGGGATAAGAATTAATAGGCTAGTAATAATAAAGAAATTAATATAATAAAAAATTACTATGAATTAACGAAATTTAATATAGAATAGAAATAGTTATTATAAGATATACTCGAGTTATTAGAATTGGGAGAAGATAAAGATACTTAAGTCCAAAAGATAAATGCGCTTATAATATTTATGATTTTGCAGAGTTTGAAAGGCTACGATCGATTTGATAATGCCGTGATTTATTTTGTAGTTATTTTGGGAATTATTGAAGATAAAAGCCACTTGAAACATGGTAATGAGTATTCGTATATACTTGCTGGGTTTATATATTGCGTCCGGGTATTATTTGCTGAGTATAATTATATTGCCAGAAGTAATAAGAAGAAAATAAATTATAAAAAATATTAATTAATTTCTTAAGTTATAGAAAAAATATCTTATGATTAGAAATTATAGTTTATATAGTTTTCTGATTAAAATATTAGGGTATAATAAGATAATGAGTATAATAAGATAATAAGTATAATAAGATAATGAGTATATAAAAGATTAATCAACTTAATATTACTTGAACTTCTTTTTGATCCAATTAAATTTTATTTTTGAATCTCAATTTCTTATTAAGAAGTACACTAAAAAACTAATTGTAAATTAGCTTATTCTCTTAGAGCATTATATATAATTACCTTGAGATTCTTACTTTTGGAAGAAGCAAACAAAACAATTTATTCTTTTATAAAACCCACTTGTAAACACGTGATCTTCAATTAATACTAGCCCTTTTGCATACTTTAGCCGTCGACGGAAGGAAGATGCATGCCTTGCGGCCTAAGGGTTAATATTCATGCCTGTCCTTACTTAGGAGTATTTATATGCAGGGATGTAAAACATATCCTGGATAATTCTGGGCCTGCAAGTGGTCGCTTGATTGAGAAAGTGGTCTGAGTATAGCGTGATAATTATCTGAAAGATAACAAAACTCAAGTCTACTTATAAAACACTTTCCTCCCTTAAGGCCTTATTATTGGTATTTCGGAACTTTCTCCTTAACTTGCGTGGCTTTTCCCTTAATGCAATATAGTTGAGTGAGCATATAAACTGGATATTTGAATGGCGAAAGAATTAATCTTGTAGGGAGAAGAGGAATCCTTTTTATTGGCTATGCACAGAATATTAAGCGAGTCGGATTTTCTTCGCCTGGCTAAAAAGGGAGTAGTGATGAGAAGGGCGGGCTTTTGGCAGTTCTTGTCGATGCTTTACTTCCTAAGCTTTATTCGCTTCACGCAGCTAACCAAAACCACGCACGTGTATTAGTTGAAAGGCGCTACCCAACTATTCGAAGAATGATTATTCAAGTAAGCCAGTAAAAGAATTCCCATATGTAAGCCGCTATTAAAAAGGAAATACTCAGATAAGGCACTTGCGGGCCGGCTTGCTGCTTTCCAACCAATCACATAGATCTTTGAGGCAAAGATAAAAAGCACCGATAACAAAGAATATTGCGGCACGGGCGGTTTAAGTGATAACCAATCTATTATTACTTCATTTAACTTCGATATAATTAGCTATCATATTGCCAAATATGCGGCTAGTTAATTGGAGACTTAATATAGCGTAAAGAGGGCCTTTATAAAACCCTAGGAGAAAGTAGTACTTGGGGCCATGCGTGCGCCTTGCCCAATGCAAGGGGCCGTGGTTCCTATATATAAGTATACTATTTGGTTTTTTACTAATAAAAATAAAAATGAATTTATATATAAATAATATATTTTTTAATTAAAATATAAAATTTATTATTTAATTTTTAATATTTTTAAATTTAATTAAATAAATTATTTATATTTTATATTTTTATTTTTTTAATATTTAATATTAATTTATTTTAATAAATAAAATTAATTAAATAAAATTATATAAAAAATTAAATATATTTAATTTAATTTAATTTTATTAATTTAAATAAAAAAAATTCAAATCGAAAATTCAAATTTAATTAACTTAGAAAAAAGCATTGCGCGCAAAGGCGAAACATACTACAATGATTGGGTCTACTACTAAGCGAGCTGCTTACTAAGCCTCTGGTCCACTAGTCTCGTGATCGTGACATAAAGTTACGCTACTATTCTGAAGTTCGTAAGTTTGAGATAGATATGCTATGAAATAGCCAACAAGTCCGGTTTAACAACTTCCCAACAATGGCTGAATGCCCAGTATTTAATTTCGATTGTCATCCCTCCGTCGCAGAATTTGCTGTCTCAAAACAATCCTATCTCACTGCTCGTCCGGGTGCATCCTTTGGCTATATCGCAACAAGTACGCTCGTGTTGGACAGGAGAGTTGCATCCAACCCTCGCGTTCTCCTCGTCCAGCGCGCTGCCAGCGATGAAGACCCCAACAAATGGGAACCTCCAGGTGGCGCTTGCGACGACGATGATGAGAGCATTCTGCATGCCGCCGCTCGCGAGCTATGGGAGGAGGCCGGCCTCCAAGCGGCTCTAATTGATGGACTCGTTGGGGATCCCTATTTCTTCACTCTCGATGATGGAAAGAAAGTATGCCAGTTCAATTTCGCTGTATATGTGAAGATGAACAGTGGGACTTCGTTAACAGTGAGGCTGGACCCGGAGGAGCATCAGCGATTCGTCTGGGCTACTGAAGAGGAGATTAAAGCGAGGAAGGTTGGCGACATAGACTTGAACTTCACCAGAGATGAAGTTGAGCAAACGGTACTTCTCGTATTTGAGGATTTGAGAGGAAAACAAATGCAATAAGTACATAGCAGGGAGAATGAAACCGCCTAGGCTAAGACGCTCTGAGCCGAAGATCTTAAACGATATCAAATATCTTCTCATGAAGTTCATCCCGAAGCAACAGGCTTATTGCCTCTCCGTTCATTAGTCCGTGGACATAGCATTCACCTACAAGCAAGTAACGTTTTCCAATAGGTCTCAGGCAGAATGGAACTCTAGCACCGAAAAGAACACATATCACATCGCCTGCTTCTAATGCCTTCGGTCCCAACACAAAATATCCCTTCCAAGTCCTGGCAAAGACCCGGCCCTCCGAAGCCGAAGCCGCCCATCGGCTCCAAGTCTCATGGTCACCTTCGGGCTCTCCACTCCTTGCCGCGCTCTTTATCTCTTCTGATACATCATCGGATGCCTCCACGATATACCTCGCTGCCTTGCGCAGCCACACAAGATCTGAAATATCTTGGTAAGATCTGCCACCGTGTCCTGCAGCCTGCACGCAGCCGTTGCTGAGTGTCTGCATATATGCAAAGAATACTCCCTGGCCATCCAAATACTTTTCGTTTAGATTGAAGGCTTTTTTTCTGCAGATTTCATGCCAAAGTCGCTGTATGGTCGTGGACGGATTCTTGGACGTCTTCTGATTATAAAAGTCCCTGGATAGCAACGGCTGAGAGCACTCCTCAATGGAGTCAACCTCTACACCGTGGGCTCGAAGTACAAGTGTATCTTCCCTCACAATTTTCAGCTTCGCGGTTGAACTACCGTGGGCGAGATGAGGGCTAATTGGCTCTGCCAGAATGATGGCCTCGGACCATCTCCAGTCAGGCACCCAAGATGGCAGCCTGTGTCCATCCACGAGCCATGTTTCTAGGTTGCTGTCAGCCTGGACTCCCGTTCCATAACAAGAAGGAAGGCTGTGGCGAGCATGCTGTACTGATGCCAACAAGATGCAAGCCGCGGCTGGGTTTGTCCGCAATATTTGCACCGCAATATTCGTGTATGTCTGCTCGACGGTCTTTGTATAGTCGGCGACAATAGACACAGGCCCACAGCCTGGAGGGTGGCGCGATAGGGCAGAGAAGTGGCCAAGAAACGCAAATATACGGTCTCTGTCGTCGCTGAAGCGGAGGTGCCGTGCCCTCTGGAGCTCGTATATAAAGTTAAAGCGGTTTGCGTGGTGGGTGTTCTCGTCCGGCTCTATAAACCGCCGGAACAAGAAGGATATGTCCGATGTGGTAATTCCTAACGCGCTGCGGAGATGGTGATAGCTCTTTAGTCTCTCACACACGCTGGCCAGCGTAATCCAGTCAATGGCAGCGTCGCCCCAGAGCATAGTTGCAGGTGTGCCAGTCCCGATTTCCTGTACGATCCATCCGCGTTTAAACTGTCGGCACTTTTAGTGAGGTCGCTTTTAGATTGCGTTAGAGGTAGTATTTTGGTGACAAACTTACCCATGGGCGATCAGTCAAGGCCTGGAGGGCCTTCTGGTTGACCATTACGTGCTTCTCTAGATCCACTGTGTCTAGATCGGGAGATATGCCGTCAACGGGTTGACTCCCAAGGGCTTCATTAAGCTCGTGAATGAGACCAAAAGCTAGCTCTGCTTCCTTTTTCGTATCTAAACCGAGCCACACTAAGACACAGGCCGCGTCCCTATAGATTCTATTCATGAAAGGCAACTGCTGGCTTCTCTCTACCGGGTCATCTTGATTTATACAACACTGGTCGGCCCATATCCGACGAGGGCGGTCAGGAAGGCGTACTCGACACATAGCAGCAAAGATCGATCCCCCTCTTAGCATCAATAGTCCTCCTTTTTCATCGCCATTGCGAATCAAGATCTCGTATGCACTATCCGGTGGCCCAGGATCTGCCCAGACATATGATAATGCTTCGAACCTTCCGGTAGAGTCAATCCGAATAGTTTCAAGTGTTCCCATTAATGGATCGCTTTGTTGCCCTGGATCTAATGTAAGGATTCGGATACTATCATTGTTCTGCAATGGTTGATACTGATATTGACTTTCCTCCATAGTGGCCTCAGTCCTGTGCCGTAATTAAAGACAGGTTCGTGAACCTTGATCGCTATCGCTATTACATAAAACTGGAAGAGCTACAAGATGAAGACAAAGCTAAATGCATTGCTTATTAATCCAGCCTACATGAGGCTCAAAATCGACTTCACCATTCTTTCAGCGTGACAGCCAAATACCTTAGAATTTATTTATCATCTTATTGCATAGCCTGAATGGCAAGCAACAGAGTATCGGTGAGAGAAGCAGGAATAAATTGAGGTGGTCCAACTGCATACCTTAAAATTGATTTGTCATTTTATTGCATAGCCTGAATGGCAAGCAACAGAGTATCGGTGAGAGAAGCAGGAATAAATTGAGGTGGTCCAGCTGCATACCTATAGATTGCAGGTATTCGTTCCTTAAACCAATCAGCTACAGTCTCATGCCGTGCCCCTAATTTTAGAACATAATTCCATTCTGAAATTTCTTAATAACCACACATTGGCTTGATTCTCAGTGGTCCTCACTCCAGTATGTGCCATCTGGTGGCCAAATTGAAGCAGCTGAGGCTTGGAGCTGTATTTCCATCACAGCCATTGTGCCATCGCTAAGCCTCTACTGCCCAGTTCTTATTGGGGCGCAGTGATTGTAGTTTTCCGTCTCTCGGTTGATTTTGGAAGACCAGAGCTGCTGCATATGCAGTCCCAAATCTCTGCTTTGAAATCGGCGAGGCTCGCTCATGTACATCATATACCTGAGCTGTCTATATAAAGCTTCC
Source organism: Phialocephala subalpina (assembly GCA_900073065.1). Taxonomy (NCBI): domain Eukaryota; kingdom Fungi; phylum Ascomycota; class Leotiomycetes; order Helotiales; family Mollisiaceae; genus Phialocephala; species Phialocephala subalpina. Next base: position 21,776 of record FJOG01000015.1, on the reverse strand, counting down.
ACCACTTCAGGTAGGGAAAAATGGGTTTTATGATTCATTACCGCTGTCCCTAGATCTCTCCTGATCGGAACAGCTTCAACAAAAACTTTGGCCGCATGTCCATGTATCTGAATCTTCCCAGCCACTCATAAACTTTCAAGTCGCCACTCGTATTCTGGCACCATAGTTCTATCTCGTCGGTTCAGGTTCCGTATCAAAGTTGGAAATCTCTTCTCTGTCGGTCTGTCGGTCTGTCGGTCTGTTAGAGGCCCGAGCCAGCACCGCAAGCAGTGGAACCACCCAACATTCTTTACGGATTTTCGATTTTTACCTAACCATGGGTTCGTCCAACAACTCCCAGATGCACGACTACAATGATCTGTACAAAGAAACTCAAGGCCACGGCGACTCCCAGGCCCAGAACGCCCAGGAAAAGGTCGATTCCGAACTATACGACAACAAAACCTCTTCTTTTGTCTCCTCATATGTGGAGCAGCGGACGCAGGGGCAGTTCGAGGAGCTACTGGCACATGCCAGAAATCATTGCGAGCTCTTACTGAAGAGCATAGACGTCAAGGGAGCCGTGCATGGTAGAATAAAGGATCCCGAGTCTCTGCGGAAAAAATTGAAAGATCTGAAAAACGATAGCAGCTTAAAACTCAACTTTCGAGACTGGGTTGTGAAGGGCAACGATATTTACGAACATCCTGATATGGGGGATCTTGCTGGGGTCCGCATCGGGCTGTACTTTCCTACCGATGTGGCCAAGGTTGAAAAGAAAATGAAAGAGAGCTTCAAACAAATACATTCCTTCGGGACTGTCACAGAAGGGCGATTACCTACCTCGCGCGAAACGGACGTGCGTCAATATGGGCGTGGGCGGTGGTACACCGTAGATGCCAACAATGCCATTGAGTTCTGGAACCACTCTGGATACGAGTCATGGCAAATGGTCGTCAAATGGAAGGATCCTCTAGGGTTCAGTCTCGAGTCGGTCAGAACAGGGATGCATGAGAATTTTAAGTCGCTCAAGTTCGAAGTACAGGTCGGAACGGTGGTATCACAAGCCTGGGCTGAGGTGCAACACAATATCATCTACAAAAAGCCCGACGATATTCTTGCCACATCGACTATGAAGCGAATGATCGACGCCATTAATGGTCTGGCAATTACAACCGACATCATGCTTAAGGAACTGGCACGAAGTCTAGAGGATGCAAAGAAAGAAGCGGAGGATGCAAAGCAGAAACACCAACAGACTTTCCAGAGCCTTAAGACTTTCGTCAACGAGTTGGCAGTGCTTGATACCGATCCTAACGCCGCGAACTTGGCTGAGCTTTCAAATAATGGTGTTAAACTTTTTTACACTATGTTACGAAATGACCCAAAACTTAGCGATAAGTATTTCCAACTAGCGTTAAAGGATCCGGATTCCGTAGCCTTTTCGTATATTAGTGAATGAAGACCACTTATACTTACTGGAATTTATAGACTATAGCTAGGGTATGAAATAAGAATAGAGAGTAGTCAATAATAGTAAATAATAGTGAATTTCTTTTACTGAATTTTTGAGATCGGCCTTTTATACTTTCTGGTCGTAATGAGGTCCTAGCGATCTTTCTATAGGGATTTGAGGAAAGTTGATAAAGTTGCCAATTACCTCTCAATTTTGAATCGAGCTTCATCTAGCTTCTAGAATCAATCAAACACCTATATAATGGAAACTCCTGCAAGAGATACGTTTTAGTTGGAATGTATACGCTTACATATCCTTCCTTTGCATTTTGATTATGAAAAAAATGCACCTAGTTCATCAAAATCAACTAATTCAACCAAGTTGTCTGAATCACATAGGTCAATCCAGTCACCTAAATCTACTTGATCACCTGGGCTGCCTGAGTCACTCGTGGGTTGTGAATATTCGTCACATTAAAAAGTTATAATAGCTCAATCAGTGACAAAGAGGACCCCCAAACTTATGCTATGACATCGTGGTCGTCACCTGACTGCCTCATGGCCTTAATTAGAACAAATTATAACAAAGTACCGCTGCTGTAGAGCCCCGTCTGGAGCACCATGTTAACATTTGCGCCCTTTTCAACGAAAAGCTCGACAATCTCAACGCGTCCTTGTGTTGCTGCTGCTGTGAGGGCGCTTCCAAAGTCTCCAGCCTGAATGTGCAAATTCACATTCGCATTGTTCTGAATCAAGAAGTCAATAGTCTCAGTATTTCCTATTGACGCCGCTGCTGCGAGGGCACTGCCGTAGCGCCCACGATTCGATAGCGCATCTACTGGCAATTTTCGTTTTTGTATGAGATGCTCGCAAATTGGTTTACAGCCCGCAAGAGCAGTTAAGACGAGAAGGTTGTCGCCACGCTTGTTCGTCTGCCAGATGTCAATTTCTGCGCAGTTCCACCAATCCCACACGAGGAAGTAAAATGAGAAGCGGCACATTCCGTAAATGCTAAGATTTGGATCTTCGATATCATGAATATCAATCTTCGGTTGATAAGCTGAATACCTCCAGTGGGAGGTGAGATAGCTAAATTGGCGAAACCATTGTTGATACTGAACACTGCTTTCGCTCGGAGATTGAAGAAAGGCTTTCAATAGGCGGGAGAGCATGGAGTCTGCGCCTGCCTCTTTCGTTAGTAGATCTTCATAGGCTTTGACGTGATATATCCCATGCAAATCGACATAATCCCGAAATCGTTCCTTATCAAAGATCTCCTGTGATTGCGGGTCATCCTTGTAACCCAAGCTGTTATACTGGCGTATATCCGAATTCTCGTAGACCTTGAGAAGAATCTTAAGGCAAACTTTGGCAACACGACAGTGAGCCTGCTGACGGTTGCAGTGGTTTTCCTCAAAATATTCTCTTACAGAGAGATGCGCGAATCTCCAGACGTTTCGTTGTGAATCGAGAACAAGTAGATTATTGCATAAAGCTTGCAAGGATGATTCCGTAATACAGTCAGCTAAGTCGATGTTATCGCTATGAGAGTCGACGCGAATTGCCTGTAGAAGCACTTCACTGGTGAGTGGTTCGAATGCACTCATTACCCATATGCAGGCGCGATCTACGCGGGCTTTCGCATGTTCGTGTTTCGCAACTTTATCATAAATCTCGTCGTAGGCTGCCGTAAGCCCAATTGGCAGTTTCCCAAGCCTGCTCTGGATATCTTCTTCGGTTGGTAGCTCGAGTAACTGCTTAATCTGCAAATTTGCCCACTGGAACCTAGTTTGGTGTGAGCTAAATTCTAAATCCTTAATCCTTCTCAGGCAGATGAATCTTACATTCCCTGGCTGCGTTCGTGAAGGACCTTGACAATGTTACTTCGAAGTGAAGAGGAAATAGGTCCCCATAGTCTTGGCTTATCAATTTCCTCATTGACGAATTTTTCAATGTCGTTCTGATTGTCGGTGGCCTGAATTTCGATGTTCGGTTGAGAAGCAAAGCGCATCCGGATGTCAGGAGCAGGCCGACTTGAAATAAAGACCTTGAGAGGTCTCTTGGATTCGGACAGCAGGTCTTCGTTCCGATTACAGTAGAAGAAAGCAAAGCCTTCATGATTTGGGGTTCTGCTTAAAAGACCCCGTACATGATCGACGACCATGGACGTGAGGAAGGTCTTACCAGAGCCAGCTGGCAAAGATTAGCTCGATTCCAAAATGAAGATAAACAAAACTCCAGAGAAGCACGGGTACTTACCGGACCCTTGGAGCCATAGGATTACTGACGAGCTCGTTTGCTCCCATTCGCGAAATCTATCATGTTGTAAGAGCCATTCACACGTGCCAAGCGTCCTAGACTCCGTCACTTCGTCGTGGTGCTTCCCAAATGGAATCTTTGAGATCCAGTCAAGTAGTTCACGTTGCTTTTCTTCGTCCAAATGTTCTAGGAGAGTACATACTCGCGTATCTACACGGGCCAGTGGAGCATCTAGGTTACGAAGCAAACGCGTTAAATAATCATCAGCAGCAGCACTCCGTCCGCCTTCGCACGCTTCAACTTCGTAGCTAAGCTTGAGTTCCAGCTCTGCTAAGTCCAAAAACAGACTGTCGGCCTTTCCCGGATGTAGAATCGCGTACACAGTTTGTGCGGCAGTGCTCTTTGAGAAGAGTTTTGACGAATTCGCAAGCAGCTTCAAGCACGCGCTGTAGAGATTCACCAGGACATCCTGAAGATTTTCCAAGGCGGGTTTCGGAGTATTCTCCGGCGTGTAGACCAACTCGTACACCTGTCCGCGATTGATGATCCGGACAATCTTTTCGGTGCTCGTGAGCAATAGACACATTTGTGCCGATTCGATCACGGGAATCTGGGAGCAGTGGATTCAGCAACTGCTATCGAGGAAAACTAGAGAAACATACCTGCATAACGGCCTTAACCACAGACCAGGGTATGCTAGCTTGGGGTGGTGCGAATTGTACCGCAATATCCCCAATCTGCGTCAGGCTGTTGACGATGCTGGCCGCCACATCACGCAGGACGATTTCATGATCTCCGACTCGAAATTTCCAGGATTTCGCCTCACATTCCGCCGGCTTGGACTTGACAGTGGTGACTAGCTCGGCAACTTGCTCGTCTGAGGACTTTTCTTCCGAATCTTCCTTCCTGAGTTCCTGCCGTATCGGCGTCGGCAGCATATCCATGGCCTCACGCCATAGGTCTCGCGGACAAAAAGGTGGCGAGCAGGTTGGCTGGCTGGCGGGCGTCCCCGCCAGACGGTTCTCAGCGGCAGTCGCCGGTGCCTCAATCAATGCCGCGGCCAGAGGTTGGACTTCTCTCGTTAGAGCTTTATTCAGTTTGGCTAGCAAGTTCTTTTGAGAAAATTTCGTACCCGTGGAAGGCTCCGGTAGTGTCTTCGCGTTGGCCTCGCCCTGGTCGTCTTTGACCGGCACGGAGCCCTTTGCGCTACGCTTTCGGCGCCAAGAGAGAAAGAATGGCATTAGAAATACTGTCTAATAAGTCCCCTGTCGGTCGTCCTTGATGAAATGGCAGCAATGAGTTGTTATGGCAGGGTCTTGCTGTACGAACTACTCGTGGCCGTCGGTGCGGTTGATGATGATGAAGGTCTATTCCGCCCGGCTAAGCCTAAAGGGCACTAGTACTATTTACATGGGTTCGATTTCTCCAGTTCCGCGATGGTCTCGTGACAGCCCCTACGTGTCGGTGCGGTTCCCTGGGAACGCAGCTAGGAAAAGGCCCAGACACTAAGATCAGAAGGGTACTACTGTTAGTCATCAGCACGTGCACAGCCCCACCACTTGCACACTTCCATACTAACGTCTGTCCCTGCATCCCGAGACGCACCCTGTCACGAGACGAATCTATAGTTTTGGAATCACTGTTTTTTTTTTGGCAGGTCTATGAAGTCGTTATCCATATGTCACTTTCTTCAACTATTTGTCCCTAAGGAGACCACTTAGTAACAAAAAAAAGAGTGTGGTTGATCATACTATCGATCGTTTTACTTACGCCACCGATCGCCGCTTTCACTGTCCCCCCCTGTTTAATCGCGACGTTTAAAGTCTTTTCAAAATTCGGAGTATTTAAGGAAAGGTCCTATCTTTAAATTTTGAAGACACTCAGAGAAGAAAAGAATATAATCCGGGAGTTACGCCGGTACAACGAGAGGGTCCGCGTGTTTTAGTACTTAGTAATATATATTAGCCGAGATATAATTTACTATGTTCACGTCCGGGCTCGCTATATTTTACTTAGCCACGATTCTTAGGCCTAAACACGTGTATAGCGTAAGAGTAGGTTTCTCGAATATTTTATCAGTAAATAGTAATACGCTAATGCCTAAGCACTAGAACATAATACGGCTTCATATCATCGTTAACACTCCAAAACGTAGCCCGGAGTATCATAATTCACATTAAGATTGATTTTCATAGAAATCTCTTAGTAATAGCCGCAAGATATTAACGCCACTCAAAAAATCGCTTTTCGAAGCCGTTATCTTCCTCTAGGGGTTTATCTCGGCTCTTAAGGCTAAGTCGAGCCTATACGCATTTACCAGCTTCATGTACTTCCCTATCGACAATACCTTTGTCCTCATGTAAGCCTCTCTAAAATTTTGCGTTCTCTAATTCCTTCTCCCTCTCAAAAACTATAAACTTATACCGGTAATAACGAAATACTTCTACTATTAGTTCTTTGGTAATTCGTCCTATTAGTAATTATAGTATAAATTCGCTTTAAAACTCAAATTATAACTCGTTAAGCGCTATATTTTGAGATTTTTAAGTCGATTATTATTACTATATATATTATTTGGTTTATTATAGCGTATTTTCTATTTGTACCAAAGATAATATACTTACTTTTGGGTTTAATCTCGATTTTGCATAGGGTTTATTCTTTGGTACTATTTTTGGTGTTTAATTGGTATGTATATCTCATATATAAGTAAGTGAGATAAATAGCTAACGAAGATAACGTATTATTCTATTCTATTTTATACGTCGGTTAAAAAGGTTCCCGTGAGGGGAGTATTAGCTTAAGTGAGCACATTAAATCGCTTTTGCCATAGTAGTTACTTATCGGAATCTCTTGATAGATAGTATAATAAAGTTTAGCTCGATAGGGAAAGTAGTGTTATACGAGAACGAGGCGAAATTTAAGTAAAATAAGCACGAAAATAAGGAAGTAATCATTAAGTCAAAAAAGGCTTTTAAGTTTCCGGAAAAGTGGAAAGTTTTATAGTTAACGGAAAGGGGTAATAAGTTCAAAATCTATCAAATCAAACGGGTTATATTAATAGGCAACTAGTTTCGAAGCAAAGTAAAAAGCTAAGAAATAGGATTAAATATAATACTATTTACTATTAATATAACTACGATTTGAAATCAAGTAATTAGTATATTATTAACTTAAAAAGAGTTAACGGAGGAAAATACTTGTTATATAACTTATAATACACAGATTCTTTTGAAGAACAAGTCATTTTTGGTGTAATACAAACTATAATAAGCCCATATACCTACAGTTAAAACTCAATAAAGCCATAGTATTATTAAAAGCAATTGAGTATATAATACACCTCGAAAACCGCTTTAAAACTTTTTCGAAAGAAAATTAGCATTAGAAAGCTCGTATTAATGCCCTTGAGACGCTACTCATGGGACAAAGTAATATAAGACGACCAATTTATAAGATTGGGAGGAAATCGGTTTAAAATTTGCCGCCGTTACACGTTATTCTCCGTGATATCTATAAAAAGCAATATATAAATACCGATATTAAAATCGCACGTGGATCTTTCGTCCCTACCAAAATTTGTCCCGTTAATTCTCGTCGATAATAGGGTGTAAAAGCGTTAACTTTGCAGAAGGTCTCTAAATTATTACGTTAAATAATCCTCCCAAGGTTCGACCTCGAGTATTATATCGCACCCTATAATCTCTATAATCACAAAAGCTAGTCTTCAAGCCGGTACCCTCTCTTTGATTAACACGATCCTACTGTTATTAAACCTTCTTACCGAATATAAATAAACTCTTCTCAAGTATAACGCAATTAAAGATTAATAAGCCCCGTTTCCAACTGCGTAAAATACGCACCCAGTAGCTTCCTGGACGCCAGACAAAGCCAACCAAGTACCGAGTCGTATAAAGTGAATATCTAAATAAGTTTAATTCTTAGGTTAACGAGGAGGATAAAAGCTCAAGGCCAAGGAAGCAATAGCGGCGCCTCTCTTTCCGCAATCCATCTCTAAAGCCAAGTCGTAACGAGTATTAGATTTTCAGGTGCCTAAGGCCATAGGCTATAGGGCTTCAGCAATATGTTTATACTATAGCCTGCGCTATAACCTACAAGTAGTAATTGGAGTTTAAAGGTACTCGCTGTAACCTATACTATAGCCTACGCTATAGGCTACAATATGGGAGCCTACAAGGCTAATAGTACCTATAAATACAAGCTACTTACCACTATAAAACAATAGTTAATCTGATACTTTTAAGCCCACAATTATAGTATATTACACGTGCCCTTTTAGCCTAAATCGCAATTACCCCTTATACGGCCGCGGTCTCTTGGCGAGGGACCAGAAACGTGGGGCCGCGATTGGCGCGTGCGCGGTTAACTAAAGCACTTTCCGGTAAGGGCCTATTTCGGTGAGGGACCAATTTCTTTAGACCCCTTTATAAACGAGTGTTTATTAGGCCACGCGCTCCGTTTGATTATATTCTCGTATAATCTAATTCATTGGGTTATCGTATATTGCGTTTATAAGTTTTGCGTTATTTTTGAGTATAATAATTAGGAGTAATATTTACGAGTTAAGTTTTATTGACTTTTGGGCGAGGTTCTTAGTACGATTATAAAGCTTTTAAGTAGTTATGGCTTAAGGAGCCCTAAAGAGTTTAAAGAGTATAAACTTCGATTTGAGAATAAATATTAATTAATCGAGTATTTAATTAATTACGATAGGTTTTATTATTTATAATTAGATTATAAGTATTATATTTGCTATTTATTTAAGATAAGGAAATATATAGCGTTTACTTATAAGATTAAAATAAAAAACTATAAAGCGAACCCATTATAAAAAGAATTTAAACTCTAAATATATTTTGTAAAATATAAAAGAATAAATTACTTTGTGATAATAAATAATAAAAAGAAAAGAGAAGTATTTGAGTAAATTAGTAATTTTATTCCCTCGATATAATTTGAGAAATAATTATTTGAGAAGTTAAAGAAAAATTACAAGGATATAAAATATGATTTTGAGGAATAAATAATTATAATTTAAAATATTAAAAATTTAAAATTAAAAAAAGTATTATAATTATATGATTTAATAGGGATTTTATATTATATACTTATACTAAAAAACGAGGAGATTTAAAGCTCGTATAAATTATTATCGAAAAAAGAATTTAATATAAGTAATAAAAATACTAAGGATTTTAATTTCGTTCGAATCCTAATTGCAATTGAAATTATCTTAAGAAATGCATACTAATTATATAGCGATACTTCGTTAGACCGGAAAATAATGCAATAATAAGCTAATATTTTAAACGAGTTTTATATTAAGGCTTCGAATAAAATAAACGGATTCTAGTATTTTAAAAACGCATTAATTTTAATTATATACTTTATTATTATAAAGCAATTATTAACGTATTATTACCGCGTTATATATTGTAAAAATGATTATTTTACTCGAGCTTAATTAAACTAAATATTACCCGTGGATATTATTTAATTAATCGCTTAATAAATCCAAATTATAAACGAAATTATAAAGGCTTTAACTTTGGAGAATAAAAAGAAGAAAGCGGAATTAGTTTTTAAGTATATTATTTGGCGATTATATTTAGCGCTAATCTATTAAACTATTAGTAATATATTATTTAAATTACTTATTTTAAGTTTTTATATTATATTTAATAAAAAAGTCTACGAGAAAGGCCAAGGATTATAAAAAGAGCCAAGGAAGTTCAATAGCTATTTATTAGCTCTAATTTAAATTACTTAACTTGTACTTTTTAATTAACTATAATTCCTAGATAAATCTTATATAAGATTTATTTAATTCTCTATATAACCGTTTAGTATGGATTTGCCGAGGCTATAAGATTTATTCGATAAGATTTATTTATTAGGGTTATATCCAAATAAGCTTGGATGCGGCTTAAATTCGAGTATAAGTTAGCCTACCTCTTATGTGAGGGCGGTTTTTCGGCGAGAGACCAGAAATGCGGGGCTGCGATTGGCGCGTGCGCTGCTGACTAAGGCATTTTCTAGTCGGGGACTTTTCGGTCGGAGACTAGTTTTCTTTGACCCCCTATAAACAAGTGTTTACTGGGCCACACTCTCTGTCCAATCATGTCCTCGTATAATCCAACCCACCGGGTAATCGTGTGCCATGTTTGCAGGTCCTGTATCATTCCTGGGCGCAGTAGCCAGGAGCGGCACCTGCGAGCTAAGCCTCACCAACTCTTGGGCGACGTTCTCAGCACGACGGTCTAGCTCCTAAGTAGCTATGACTTGAGGAGCATCGGAGAGCTCAAGGAGTATAAACCTCGGCCTGAGGATCAGTATCAGCCGATCGAGCATTTAGCTAGCTACGACGGCTTTTATTGCCCGCAGTAAGACTATGCGTATTACACCCGCCACTTGCCTAAGATGAAGAAGCATATGGCGTTTGCCCATAAGATAAAAGCAAAAAAACACGAGATAAGCCCGCCGTGGAAAGAGTGCAAGCTACAAACGTACTTTATAGCCGGGGGCTTAATTGATTACTTTGTAGTAATTAACGATAACGAGAAGGGAGGGGTATTTGAGCAAGCTAGTGATTCTGTTCTATTAACGTAACCCGAGAAGGAATTATTTGAGAAGTTAGAGAAGGATTATAAGGACATGAAATGTGATCTTGAGGAGTAAATAATTATAGTTTAAGATATTAGAGATTCGAGGTCAGAAAGGGTATTATGGCTACATGACTTAACGGGATTTCCATATTACTTGATTACGCTAAAGGACAAAGAAATCTGGAGCTCGTATAAGCTGCCACCGAAGAAAGAGCTTGATACGGATAGTAAGAATGCCGCGGATCCTAATCTCGTCCGAATTATGATTGCAGCTAAAGCCGTCTTGAGAGACGCATACCGGTTATACAGCGACACCTCGCTAGACCGGAAAATGACATAGTAGCGAGTAAACATCCTGAACGAATTTTATGCTGGGGCTTCAAGTAAAGCAAATGGGTTCCGGTATTTTAAGAATACGTTAACCCTAGTTACTTATTTTACTACTATAAAGCAGTTATTAGTATATTACTACCGCGTAATACATTGTGAAGGCGGTTATTTTACCCGCTCTTAGTTAGACCAAATGCTTCCTGCGGATGTCATCCAATTAATTGCCCAGTAGATCCAAGCCATGGGCGAGATTATGGAAGCCTTGGCTATTAAGGATAAAGAGGAGGCGGAGCTAGCTCTCAAGTATATTATCCGGCGACTTTACCTGGCCCTAATTTGCCATACTATTAGCAGCGTACCGTTTAAATCGCTTGTCTTGAGTTTTTGTACTATATTAAATAGGAAAGTTCGTGGAAAAGGCCGGGGGTTATAAGAGGAGCCGGGAAATTTCAACAGCCATTTGTTAGCTTTAACGTGGATTGCGCAACTAGTGCTTTTTGATTATACTTGTTTTCAAGAGTAAGACGACGAAAATTAAATCCCTGTTTTTCTCGCCAAGATTTGCAAGAAGTTCTTCTAGTAGTTGGCTAAGACGCCATTTGACCATATTCTATAATAGAGACTATCCATTATTCTTAAATCAACTTCAGTGTAATTAGTTTATTTCCCCATACAAACTATTAGCGTAGATTTGTTGAGGGGGTTAAATTGATTTAGTCAAATTAATTTATTAGGGTTACGTCCAAATAAGCTCGAATGCGGCTCAAATTCGAGTATGAGTTGGCCCCGGTATATGCGATACCAATCCCGTTAAAATATCAACCCAAAGTCTATCGTAGGGTTGTTTATTACGGCCGTTGTCCAGCGGTTGGATTTTTGATAAAAGAGAGCGAATGCACAAGCCCCGTTAGCAAAATCCGAGATCCTAAGCATAAAGTGAATATAAAAGTATAAAAACATAAAATCGGAAATTGCAATGAAATATAACGCGTAAAAGTTTAAAGTACGAGTTAAAAACGCGTCGAACAAAAAGACGTGTAAAGTAGTTTAAAGTAATCGGATTTTTAGATCGAAGAGTCAAATTAATTTAATTTATATAAATATTATAGATTCATTTATACATTTCTTAGAATAGCGGTTAATTGTGTGTTTAAAGTACTAGTATGCAGTTTTGCCTAATAATATCGATACTTATTTAAAGGATAAAGACACGCATAATATGCTAAAAGAGACTCGGAAGTATATTATTAAAGAGGTTTGGAAAATTAAAAGGTTAATACAAAATAAACCAGCATTAAATTCGTTAAATTTCCCCTTAGCAAATAATCCCTTAATTGCAACGTTATAAATGCCGAGAGACGATAGTATGAAATGTTAATTATAAGACGATCAAAGAAAGTTATGCCATTACATTGCGTGCTAATTGCAAAAGATTTAAAAGCATTACCGAGAAGTGCATAAATGGGAAAACCCGCAGAAAAAGGGTCGACTAAAAGTAGGAAGAGAAGTGCAAATTCCATGGAGAAGCGGGGTCCATTACCAGCATTTTTTCATCCGTAGACCAAAAGCCCAATTTTTTGAGGTTCAAGCAATAGCATCTAATCTAGCTATGCCGCCCGGAGATATTGATTTGGAGGCTATAAAGAAGTAGTTAGACTAAGCTATGCAGTAAGCCGCCGAAAACGAACGTCGTCAAATTACCGAATCAAAAGAAGCCCGGGAGCCCAATCTATAGTTACATCGCGTAGAATGGGTTGAGCATTCGGAAGTATTTAATCGGACCGAATTACAAGCATTAATTACACCCGTGAAAAACGACGAGCCCGAGTTGAAAGTGTTATATAAAGCGTTTAATTAGTTGATCTAAAACGCACAATACTATTATATTCGGCAGGTGATTAAATTAAAGATATTATTTAAAGCGAATAGAAAGGAAATGGATAAAAAAGTCCAAATGCCGTTTGATAATTAGATGGATATTACTATCGTTAAGGCGTATACGGAGGTTTGCAAGCAGTTGATGCGTTATATATTCCGGTCTAAGGATATTGAGCCCGAGAAGCGGCCGGGGTATAAATTGACGGAAAGACAACAAATGTGCATTGAGGATATGTGGACTAGTATTGAGGAATTTGTATGGTGGAAAGAAGAGTAAGTGGGAGGTTCTAAAAGCGAGGAAAAGGAGGAGGAAGAATCAAATGAGGAGATAGAATAAATGGGCCGGATCCAACGGCAGATTTTACGGTTGTAAATAGTGTTATTAAACTAGCCATTGTAAGACGACGAGTATAAGAGCGTGTTGATTAGTGGATTGGCGGTTTTGGGGATGCGAGAGGACGATAGATAGTTAAATGCCGAGGATTATACGCTCAAATATTCGGTAGTGATTAAATTGGTCCGGTTGATAGTAGTTCAAAAGGCGTACGAGCGTCGATGGGAAGCTATTAAGTAATACGAGAGCCGTGGTTTGAGCACTTAAGTCGCCCAAGAGAAAGCGTTTAGCTATTACGTTTTGACACGCAGTTTAATTTAATCGTTTATAACTATGGCCCACAATGGAAGGGATTTTACGCCTATGTAATAGTTATATCGGAGCCGGTCGTACGGATTCAAGATTCGGTATACCACTACGGCAGAGGGGAAGATCCAATGGATTAGAGATGATGTTTTATATGCTAATATGCGGTTTAGTATGAGCCAATTTCGGGGGATAATTTATGGGTTAGTTAAAAAAGTACGAGAGGAGTTGTTTGAGAAGTTGATGGTAGTAAGGATGGGTGCAGATTAAGAAGTGAATGTAAAGCAAGTGCTATCGATCTATTGGGATAGGATGGTAGACTAGCCGTCAAAAATTCGAGTAGAGTAGTTATTTTTAGACGATAAGCGGAATTAGTTTATAGCATGTAAATAGTAGTAGTTGTACGAGCGGATATATAAAGAGGAGCAGTTGAGAAAGCAATTTATAAACAGTGCGGGGAAGTTGAAACGGGAAGCCGTTGCCGTATATCAGCGTTATAAAGAACGGTTCTAAGAGTTATTATAGGTTTTAATAATGTTATTATCACAGTTTTCCCGCGCTTTCGAGTTGTTTATTATGCGGTGGAAGAATACCGTATATAGTGGGGTCCGGAATATCGTGATTGAGGAAAGGTTAATAGGATACGTGGCCTAATATTATAAGGGGTATTAAAGTAGTGGAAATATTAAGATTATCCACCGGTATTTACCCTGGGAAGTTAGGGAGTTGTTAGTATATTATTTGTAGTTAGTATTACCGTTTTGGGAGAAGTTATAGTTTTAAGTTATAAGACGTGATTATTCTAGTCCGTTTTTATAGGGAGATGGCTAGAAGAAAGAATACCGGCAGTAGACCGATTTAAAGCGACGGTAATAAGTAGCCACGGGAGTAGATAGTCAGTAAAAAAAAGACTCCATTGAATAATCGAGCAATTAAAATCACACGTTCGTTTAACGACCGTTTTGTTCGTGGACGTTCGAACGAGGACGTCGGATTTTAAAGGAAGTAGTAAAGAGGTTAATAAGCGTCGAAAGTTACGGGATTAATTCGAATCGGCATATTATAATCGCTATATTACGTCGGTATTATTGAGAAGATCGATTTAAAGACGAAAAGACGAAGTTAAAAGAAGTTGACGGTTGGGATGAGGATAATGTTAACGGGGACGATCTATGGGATTTGCAAGCCGGTTACGGGATTTATATTGCCGGTATGATTTACGCTAGGGAGTTGATAGAAGGTAATAATTCTATTATTAGCCGCCGTGAGAAGTTTCGTCGTATTAATTACGTATGGCATTGTTTTTTAGGGTTTCCGTCAATATATTAAGGGGTTGGGATGAGTGGGAGAGCTAAGAGAAAGCGGTAGGTGTATGAAGAAGAGATGTAAGACGCGTAATTGGCTCGGTGGAAGCGATTGCGGGGGGTTGATATCTATCGAGAATTGGAATAGATGTTGGGGAGTAAGGCTCGATTCCGTGGGTTGTAAGAGCCCGTGTTAGAAGCTATCATGAAGCATTAGAGCCTTATTGTAGCGGTGATGGGAACCGGGGTTAGGAAGACGTTATTATTCCAATTGCTAGTTAAAAGTATGAATTTCGGCACTATTATTATTATCAGCCTATTAATTTCGTTGTAAGAGTACATAGTAGAAAGATGTTAATAAATCGAGATTTCATGTGTAAAATGGGACCCCCGATATTACTATTCCCCTAATCAGATTATTATCGTTACGCTCGAATCAACGGTTAATAAGACGTTTGGGACGTTTTTAAACCGGTTATAAGGATTACATTAATTAGATCGGTTCGTATTTGACAAGTGCTATACGGTATTGGACAGTACGGCCGAGTTCCGGCTTAAGATGCGGCAATTAAGCGAGTTAGTAGAAAGGGGGGTGCAAATGATTTATTTGACGGCTACATTGCCACTATATACCGAGTTAAAGTTTATAAATATTATGAGGATCGAAGCCGACGATGTTCACATATTCCGAGCCCCTACTAGCCGTTTTAATATTGCGTATTCCGTGGCAGAGTACGAGGAGGACGAGTTTGGGAGAAGGGATATTGCAGTCGTTTACAAATTGGTAGAGGAGAAGTTGGAAGAATACCCCGCATTAACTAAGATTATTATATACAGTAGCAGTATTGTCACTACTTAAAAGGTGAGTAATGCATTGGATTATTACGCGTATTACCGAGACGTGGGCGATGGAACCGTTAAAGATGAGATTCGAAAGGCGTAGGAGAATGCAAATAGGCGTATTGTAATTGCTATTAACGCATTTGGATTAGGTATTAATCGGCCGGATATTCGCGTTGTAGTTCATATTAAGCCTATTTATTAGTTGCGGAGTTATGGTTAAGAGAGTAGTCGAGCCGGTCGAAATGGGAAGAGGAGTGAAACCATTATTTTAATGCTCGTTGGAAAGTAAAAGGCATTGTAGAAGTTATATAAGTAAGTATAGCGGCAGGTAGCCACGTTTTATATTGCTATGACGGCGAAGGAGAAAGAGCGGATTGAGAGGCATAAAGTTGAGCGGTTTGTAAGTGGTGTTAAATGTCGGCGGATTTATTTGGATTACGAGATGGATGGGAGGATTGATCGAGTAAAGTGCGAGAACGGGGAGGAGTATTGTGATGTGTGCTAGGCAAGTGATGCTATAATGGACGAATTGGAAGCCCAGCGGCACGCATATATCCAAAGGGAGTAAGAGAAGTAAGACCGGTTGATAAATAGTGCTATTGATATTCTATTTAGTAGTATTCGGTTTTGCGGTATTTCTAGCGACGGATTTGATAGTAGCTATAGTCCATTTCCCAGTTTACTCCCAGCGCATTCCCAGAGTAGCACCGTGAGTTGTGATCCGGGGTTTGCGGTAGACCCGATTAGCCCCGGAGAGCGGGTTGAGTTCCAGTCCTAGTACTACTAGCGGCAGTAGTAGCGATTATAAGTTCAGGCACGAAATTAGTAAGAAGGCTATGATATATGGGATTTGGAGAATCGTTTGGATTAGTGGGTTAGGAAGTGCCCGTTATATTACGTTTGGAAGTGTAGCGATCGTTAGGGCCGTTGGAGGTGGTGGATTAAGAAGTTTAGTCATATATGCGGGTAGAAGGCATTTGGGGGGCCAATGAGAAATTGGATACGGGTGAAGAAGTAGAAGTAAAGAAGGGGATATTGAAGTAGTTTAGGTAGAAGGTGATTTGGAGATCGATTAAAGTAAGTGTTTTATTACAAGTGTTTTATAGGTTGATAATTGGATTAGAAAGTTAGAAAAGAAGAAATAGAGTAAGTAGATAATCGAATTAGAATAGGGCCGTTGGAGGTGGTGGATTAAGAAGTTTAGTCATATATGCGGGTAGAAGGCATTTGGGGGGCCAATGAGAAATTGGATACGGGTGAAGAAGTAGAAGTAAAGAAGGGGATATTGAAGTAGTTTAGGTAGAAGGTGATTTGGAGATCGATTAAAGTAAGTGTTTTATTACAAGTGTTTTATAGGTTGATAATTGGATTAGAAAGTTAGAAAAGAAGAAATAGAGTAAGTAGATAATCGAATTAGAATAGAATATAAGGGTTAAACGGATTTAAGTTCCCGCGGTAAAATAGTAAATATTTAAGGGGGTTAAACCGATTTGAGTTCTCGCGGTAAGATAGTAAATATTTAGGGGGGGTTAAACCGATTTGAGTTCCCGCGGTAGGATAGTAAATATTTAGGGGGGGTTAAACCGATTTGAGTTCCCGCGGTAAGATGGTAAATATTTAGGGGGGTTAAGCCGATTTGAGTTCCCGCGGTAAGATGGTAAATATTTAGGGGGGTTAAACCGATTTGAGTTCCCGCGGTAGGAGAATGTATTTATATAAGGGGGTCAAGCCGATTTAAGTTCCCGCGGTAGGAGAATGTATTTATATAAAGGGGTTAAGCCGATTTAAGTGCTCGCGGTAGAGTATATAATGTTTGGGGTTAAGCCGATTTGCGTGCGAGGGAATAAGCCGATTTAAATGCCTAACCATTATTGTTGGATGGATTTGACCCCAAGTCCGTTTATTTCCCCATATAATTTATTAGCGTAGATTTGCCGAGGGGGTCAAGTCCGTTTTACTAAGTCCGTTTATTAGGGTTACGTCCAAATAAGCTCGGATGCGGTTCAAATTCGAGTATGAGTTGGCTTCGGTATATGCGATATTAACCCCGTCAAAATATTAACCTAAAGCCTACCGTGGGGTGATTTATTACGACCGTAGTTCAGTAATTGGATTTTTGATGGGGGAAAGTAAACGTACAAGCCCAGTCAGTAAAATCGGAGATCCTAAGCATAAAGTGAGTATAATAGCATAAAAGTATAAAATCGGAAATTGTAGTTAGATATTACGCGTGATTTTCAAGCCGCAATTTAATACGCGTCGAGTAAGAAGACGTGTAAAGCAGAAATAGAATTTGAAGCTTTAATAAAAGAATCCAATTTATTCGATTTATATTCGCAGTATGTATTTATTTGTCTATTTCCCAGTATAAGGAGTCGTTGTGTGTTTCGAATGCAAATATGCCGTGTTACCTAATTATATCGATGCCCATTTAAAGGATGAAAGAAAGTATAAAGTCGTGAAAGTCGATCGAGAACGCATTATTTAAGAAATTTAAGTTATTTGGGATTTGAAAACTAAGAGAGTAGAGTTAAACTATATAGTATTTCCGCCGGTAAGTAACCCTTTTATCCTTATATTATAAGAGCCTAAGAGAGACGGGTTGAAGTGTTAATGGTAAGATGATTATGGCAACTTATGCCAGTATATTGCGTGTTAAGCCCGCAAAATCCAGGAGTATTGCCGCGTCGTCTACTAATGGGAAAACCCGCAGAAGAAAGGTAGGCCCGAGACGAGAAAAGGGGTGCAAGTTCTATAGAGGATTAGAGTCCATTATTAGTATTTTTTTATCCGCGGACCGGGAGTACAATATTTTGAGGTTCAAGTAGCGGGATTTAGTTTAGTTATATTACCCGGAGATATCGATTTAGAGGCTATAAAGAAGCAGTTAGATTAAGCTATGTAGTAGGCCGCCGAGGACGAACGTCGTTAGATTACCGAATTAAAAGAAGCCCGGGAGTTTAATTTATGGTTACGTCGCGTAGGATGGGTTGAGCATTCGGAAGCATTTGATCGGATCGAATTACGGGCATTGGTTGTACTCGTGAAGGACGACGAGCTCGAGTTGGAAGTATTATATAAGGCGTTTGATTAGTTGATTTAAGACGCATAATACTATTGTATTCGGTAAGTGGTTAAGTTGGAGACATTGTTTGAAGCGAATAGAAAAGAGGTGGACAAAGAAGTCTAGATGCCGTTTGATAATTAGATGGATATTACTACCGTTAAGGCGTATACGGAAGTTTGTAAGTAATTAATGCGTTATATATTCCGGTCTAAGGATATTGAGCCCGAGAAGCGGCCGGGGTATAAATTGACGGAAAGACAATAGATGTGCATTAAGGATGTGTAGATTAGTATTGAGGAATTTGTATGGTGGAAGGAGGAGTAAGTAGGAGGTTCTAGAAGCGGGGAAGAGGAGGAGGAAGAATCAGATGAGGAGATAAAATGGATAAGCCGGATTTAACGGCAGATTTTACGGTTGTGGATAGCGTTGTTGAATTAGCCATTGTAAAACGACGAGTACAAAAGCGTGTTAATTAGTGGATTGGCGGTTTTGGGGATGCGGGAGGACGATGGATAGTTAAATGCCGAGGATTATACGCTTAAATATTCGGCGGTGATTAAGTTGGCTCGGTTGATGGTAGTTTAAGAGGCGTACGAGCGTCGACGGGAAGCTATTAAGTAATACGAGAGCCGTGGTTTAAGCACCCAAATAGCTTAGGAGAAAGCGTCTAGCTATTACGTTTTGATACGTAGTTTGGTCTAATCGTTTATAATTATGGCCTACGATGGAAAAGATCCTACGTTTATGTAATGGTTATATTGGAGCCGGTCGTACGGATTTAAGATTCGGTATACTACTACGGCCGAGGGGAAGATCCAGTGGATTGGAAATGATGTTTTATATGCTAATATGCGGTTTAATATAAGCCAATTTCGGGGGATGATTTATAGGTTGGTTAGGGAGGTACGAGAGGAGTTGTTTGAGAAGTTGATAATAGTAAAAATGGGTACAAATTAAGAAGTGGATGTAAAGTAGGTGCCACCGATCTATTGGGATAAGATAGTAGACTAGTCGTCAAAAACTCGGGTGGGGTGGTCATTTTTGGACGATGAGCGGAATCAGTTTACAGTATGTAAGCAGTAGTAGTTGTACGAGCGGATGTATAAAGAGGAGTAGTTGAGAGAGCAATTTATAGATAGTGCGGGGAAATTGAAGCGGGAAGCCGTTGCCGTATATTAGCGTCATAAAGAACGGTTCTAGGAGTTGTTATGGGTTTTGATGATGTTGTTATTACAGTCTTCCCGCGCCCCCGAGTTGTTTGCTATGCGGTGGAAGAATACCGCATATAGTGGGGTTCGAAATATCGTGATTGAGGAAGGGTTGGTAGGATACGTGGCTTAGTATTATAAGGGGTATTGGAGTAGTGGAAACATTAAGATTATTTACCGGTAGTTGCCCCGGGAGATTGGGGAGTTATTGGTATATTATTTGTGGTTGGTATTACCGTTTTGGGAGAAGTTACAGTTCTAGGTCATAGGACGTGATTATTTTAGTCCGTTTTTATGGGGAGATGGCCAAAAGAAGGAGCATTGGCAGTAGATCGATCTAAAGCGACGGCAATAAGTAGCCACGGGAGTAGATGGTTAGTAAGAAGAAGACTCCATTGAACAATCGAGCAGCCAAGATCACACGTTCGCTTAACGATCGTTCCGTTCGTGGACGTCCGAACGAAAACGTCGGATTTTGAAGGAGGTAGTAAAGAGGTTAATAGGCGTCGAAAGTTATAAAATTAGCTCGAATCGGTATATTATGATCGCTATATCGCGTCGGTATTATCGAGAAGATCGATTTGAGGACGAAAAGACGAAATTAAAAGAGGTTGACGGTTAGGATGAGGATAATATTAACGAGGACGATTCATGGGATTTGTAAGCCGATTACGGGACTTATGTTGCCGGTATAATTTACGTTAAGGAGTTGATAAAAAGTGATAGTTTCATTATTAGCCGCCGTGAGAAGTTCCGTCGTATTAGCCACGTATGGCATTGTTTTTAGGGTTTCCGTTAGTATATTAAAAGGTTAAGATAAGTGGGAGAGTTAAGAGAAAGCGGCAAGTGTATGAGGAAGAGATGTAAAACGCGCAATTAGCCCGGTGGAAGCGATTGCGGGGCGTTGACATCTATCGAAAGTTGGAATAGATGTTGGGGAGTAAGGCCCGATTCCGTGGGTTGCAAGAGCCCGTGTTAGAAGCCATTATAAAGCACAAGAGCCCTATTGTAGCGGTGATGGGAACCGGGGTTAGGAAGACGTTATTATTCCAATTGCCGGTTAAGAGTATGAATTCCGGCACTACTATTGTTATTAGCCTATTGGTTTCATTGTAAGAGCATATAGTGGAAAGATGTTAGTAAGTCGGGATTTTATATGTGAAATAGAACCCCCGATATTGCTATTCCCCTAATTAGATTATTATCGTTACGCTCGAGTTAGCGGTCAATAAGACGTTTAGGACGTTTTTAGACCGGTTATAAGGGTTGCATTTATTAGAGCGGTTCGTATTTGACGAGTATTATACGCCATTGGATAGCACGGCCGAGTTCCGGCCCAAGATGCGGCAATTAGGCGAGTTGATGGAAAAGGGGGTGCAGATAGTGTATTTGACGGTAACGTTGCCACTATATGCCGAGCTAGAGTTTATGAATATTATGAGGATTAAAGCCGACGATATTCATATATTCCGGTCTTTAACCAACCGTCCTAATATTGCGTATTCCGTGGTTGAGTATAAGGAGGATGAGTTTAGGAAAGGGGATATTACCGCCGCTTGTAGGTTGGTGGAGTAAAAGTTGGAAGAATATACCGCGCCAGCGAAAATCATTATATACAGTAGTAGTATCGTTACTATACAGGAGGTAAGTAGTGCATTGGGTTGCTATGTATATTACCGAGACGTAAGTAATGTAGCCGTTAAAGATGAGATCCGAAAGGCGTGGGAGAGTGCGGATGGACAAGTTGTGGTTATTACTAATGTATTTGGATTAGGCATCGATCGGCCGGATGTTCGTATTGTGGTTTATATTGGGCCGATTTACTAAATGCGGAATTATAGTTAAAAGAGTAGTCGAGCCGGGCGGGATGGGAAAAAGAGTGAAGTTATTATTTTAATGTCGAATGGAAGATAAGAAGCATTGTAAAAGGCATATGAATAAGTACAACGCCGGCCGAGTAAGTTCTATATTTCTATGACGGTAAAAGAGAAGCAGCGGATCGAGCAGTAGAAGGTGGAGCGATTTGTGAGTAGTGCTAAGTATCGACGGGTTTATTTGGATTAAGAGATGGATAGGAGAATCGATCGAGTGAGGTGTGAGGACGAGGAGGAGCGTTGTGATGTGTGCTAGGCAAGTGATGCTATAATGGACGAATTAGTAGCCTAGCGGCAAGTATACATCCAACGA
>FJOG01000016.1:1463517-1475510 GCA_900073065.1 Phialocephala subalpina | reverse complement strand
TTTAATTAAGTTACAACTTTATTGCAAATATTGAGGCATTTAAAAAGAAGCTTAAATCAATAATTAAAGTATAGCATAATTATAATTTTGATGTTTATCACGTGCGGCGACATTTCTTAAGTAGACCAATCAAAGAGCTGTATTTGGCACCCCTGTCGAAGTTTGGGAAAATCGATCATTCCCTCTTTAACCCCACTTTTCACGTGCCCCCCCCCCCGGAAAAAGTTCACATTAGTTCTCATGTCGGACAGGCAATTAGAAATTACGATTAATATATAAAACTTTTATTACTTGATAAAATTTATTTTAGAAAATTAATTAATATATTTGTGGGTATAATAAAGTAGTTACGTATAGTATTAAATTGTATTAGTATTAGCGCGAGACGAGTTAGAGTTAAAGGATATAACCCTCCAATTCTACGCTTTACTTTTACGAGAATAAAACCAATTTACAAGTATATTAAAATTAAGATTCTTACGTGCTTCTAATTTATTACATGTAATAAGTATCCTTGGTAATACTAATATTAATTAGTAGTTATTCATTTAATTACGGAGTAATTAGGATTATCTAGAAGAAGTTACTACAAAGGATCGCTATCTTTTGTAAAACGCGCTAAAGAAGGTTTACGTTGCGCCCTTAGATACTATCGGACTATAAGAAGTTTTACTTCCTACGGAAACGAGACTTTGGCGTTGCGCAAATTTCAAGGATTTGAATAAGCAATTAGCTAGGTTATTATACCTATTGCTTGACTCAAGTTTGCGTCCATCACGCAAAACAACTACGTCTACGGAAGACTCGATCAATTAACTAGCTGGGTTATTATACTTATTACTTGATTAGAATACCGTTAAAGACTTTGCGCTTTTTATTACTTGACTCGACTCGAATTATAACCGCAATAATAACAACACTTTAATATATCAACCTTTTAACGAACCCTATTCTTCTTTTAACCAAACTTAGAACGAACTTACCCATACGCCAAAATAATACTAAAACCAAACCTAAAATCAAAATATGATTATAATAAGGCAAAATGGGGAAAGTACTTCGACTTTACAAAAGGGACTATCGATAAAAGATAAACCAATAGATTTATCTTATTTATAATGGAAACCTATCGGAGAAAAGATTATATAAATAATATACTTTAAGAATATTTCCGAGAGGATTTTAAAGTATAAACGCTAAACACGTTCTTATTGGTAAAAACCAAGCTTATTAGAGACCTACGAGATTTCCTACACTATAACGGAGTGTTTATTCCTACGGACGGACTACCAATTTCTGAAGAACTAAAGAAGCTCATCCATAATAACAAATGTTATAAGTAGACAAAGGAAAAAATCGAAGCCCAATTAAAGAGAGGAAAAAACAAGTTTAACTCACGATATTATCCAAAATACGCTTTAAAGTACGCCCAAATTGCGCCAATTCAAACTACTCAAGTTGCGTTACTTCTACAAATTATACCATTACTTCAAAGTAAACCATTACCCCAAAATGCGTCGTTTCCTTAAGACGCGCTATTGCAATAAGACACGCTACTGCCTCTTCATGTACTTCCTTAAAATAATTAGAGATCTTTTGACCCTAATATGTCTTTTTACCCCGTATACTCCCAACCTACGAATTAGTACCCTGTTTACCCTCAATCTACGAATTAGTATCTTGAGAATTAGTATTCTACTAATTAATATTATACGAACCCTCAATTTCCGAACTAATAGTACCCTTATTAATCACATGCGAATAATAACTCTAATAATGGCTTTTATCCTTAATCACCCGATAATTATTAATAATTAAATTAATAATTAAATTAATAGTAAAATCAATTAAATATATCCATTAAAATGATTATAAACTTAATGAAAATCTATATCGATAACAATAAAAAATACGGTGGTAAACTATATAATATTATTAACGTCAAATTATAAGTTTTTCGCGATTATTGTCTTAAGGTCGAACTTCTCGAAGAATAATACAGTAACGCGTTTTCGGTTATATTTACCAATCGCGTAAATTCGTTTTACTACGATAAAGTTACGGGATATAATTATAATTTCAAGACGATAATAGAGATAATAAAGATATACTTTAAGACTAAGGAAAACCGATAATTATATATGTCTTTATAGAAAGAGATTACGTTTCCACGAATTGTTATAATATATTTATCGAAGATTAAATTAAAGTATTTGCAATTACTTTTCGATTAACTCTAAAAGATTTAACGCGGTTTATCAAAGGAATATCAAACAAAATATAGCCTACGAGACCAAGTTATTAGCGCTTATAAAGGGGTTAAAGAATGTAGTCTCGCATTATATAAACCCGCTAGTACGTTCGAGGGTATATGTACTAAGTTACGATTAGTAATCAGTACGGCAATGCGTTTACGTGAAGCATTGCAATATACTATGGACTCGACGCGTCAATAAAAAGACAAGAACAAGCACGATAAGCACGGTCAAAACTGGACTAATCGCACATATAGAGGACGTAGACGAGGATAAAGTAAAAGAGGATATCGAGATAAAGGAGGCTCGCGAGGTAAATATCGCGGAAACCATAGATACCAAGGAGGGTCACGACAAAAGAAGTACTATATTTGCGGTAAAATAGGCTACTAATCGACCAAATATACGATGGAAGAGTAATAATAAATTTATACGAAGTTCCGATAATACGCTTAATATACGGTAGACCGTGAAGTTACAATAGTATTTTATTAGAGTTTCTTCGCTCAATGTAAAAGTGTAAAAAGTTTCTCGGAAAATAATAAATTATCAGAGATAAACTAATTATTATTAAGTATAGAGATCGAGGGAAAAGGCGAAAACTTCTTTACGGAACTTAAAGAAATCGATAGTATAAATACGGTGGCTATTTTTAATGATTAATTAACGCGCCACGCTATTACAAGAGAAGATATATTCAATAGTTTATTACTACAATAAATTGGGGAGTATTTAACGTTTACTTTCGAAGACTAATATTTATCCGGAGTTTTTTAGGGCATTATACCAAATAGCGGAATTGTCGGAGTATTAATTGCGGGCTAATCACAGTTTTTAGCGCTATAAAAGTTAAATACTCGTATTAAATTAAATACGTTTACGGTTAGAGCTTATAAAATTCGCTTTAAAAAGGGGATTACTTTATCACAAGGAATTATCCGAGTTACTACCCCATTAAAAGTTATTGTATTTCACGTTATCTTAGCAAATACACTTTTCTTGTTTTGTATTCAAAATATAGACGCTATGGGTATTAAATTCGATAACCTCGAAAACGTTTTAATCCAAAAACATAAGATTATTCCGATTATACGTAAATAGGGCCACCCATAAATATTACTACATTAATAAGAGCAAAGTTTAATTTAGAGCCACTTTATTAAAACCAAATTACGCCAACTACATTAGCGTTTTGGCCATCCATTAATTAGACGCTTATTGAGAGTTCTTCAGCGAACTAACTATAACGTAAATACTAAGTATATTTAGCATCTCACAAAGTACTATTACTACTACCAAATGTATAGATAATTACTTAATAGATTTAAATTTACCCTATAAAACAACTACGAATTTAATTACTCGATTATTATCAACGTTTTACATTTAAACAATCGATCGGTTTTACAAGTAATCGATTCGTTTATAGCTTTTTAAACTATTAAATTTTTAAAGGATATATTTATAAAGAACGCGTAGAATACTCTCCGCGTATACTAAATTAATACGTATTAAAGACTACTTAATTATATTATACACGACGCTAAAAAGAATTTTTCGTTTATAGAGTTTCGATAATACGCGAAATTAATGGCAATTCAAATCAAGGAAATACTCGTTAAAGCTTATAATAATATAAAAAAAGTGGAAAGATATCACGCGTTATTACGACGAGTTTACGAGATCATTCGAGACGAGTTAATTTCCGAGCAAATTAATAAGGAAATCGTTCTACAAATGGCAATTAAAGCTATTAACGACTCCGTTAGACTTAATAATATCGTACCTACGCTATTAATCTTTAGAGCGTATCTTCGGATAACTAGTAAAAACGCGCTATTATTATTAGTTATTAAGAGAATTAAGGCAATTCGCGTGGCTACGAAGGAAATGCGCCGTCTTTATATTAAACGATAAGTTATTAATGCGCTCGCTCTACGAAATAGTCTAAATACTAAGTTTACGCTAGACTTACTAATCCTATCGAACGTACGCGTTTGGCGTGAGAAAGGTGGATAAAAGGGGCTATATAAACTATTGGCAATTAACGGCGAGACATGCACAATCGATATGCCTTACGGACCGATAAACTTCCGATTTACGATTATTAAGTCGTACTACCAAAAGTATAAGCAAAACGATAATAACGAGATCTCTAAAGTTTTCCCGCCGGAATAAGTAAAGGGAGAAGAGCTACTAATTGAGCACCGCGGCAAAAGATGATTAAAAGGGTCGCATAATAAGAAAAGTACATTTAATAAGGAAATGCGTCGAGGTAATCGCCACAACTTTACGGAAAACAGCGATAGCGAGGACTTCGACGACGTATTTATTATTAATACCGAAAGAGACGGTATTTCCATGACCTTTATAATAAATAAGGAGAAAGCTAATATAAAGCTTTCGTTAAAGTTACGGAACGAGGGTAAAATTACTACTTTTGGAGTATTATTCGAAGCTTCGCAAAAGCAAGAAATAAACGGATTAATTATTAGAGGAGTTTTTAACCTCATCGAATTCGACCCTACTAAGCACGCTAGCGTTCGGATTTTCAATTTAAGATTAGTTAACGAGATTAAAAGTAAAACTATTAATAGTCTTTACGAGAAATTTAGATTAGTTATTTAAGGATATAACGACGAAAGAAAAGAGGTAATTTTCACGTAATCTCCAATAATTTAAAGAGTAAATCAACGAGTTATTATAGCGTTAATACTAACTTTGGCTCAATTTCCCGATAAAAAGATCGGAATGTGATTACGCGATATTATTCAAACTTATACGCAATCTACGACAAATATCTAACAATTTATATTAGCGCGATTTCCAAAAGAAGTTTATAATTTACATTTACTAAGTACGATTATAGTGATTTTAAAACCATTATATGGCTTTGCCGAGGTTAGAATACATTAGTAGGCTACGTATTACAAGTATTATCAAAACAAACTATTTATAATCACGTTTATATACGACTTCTACTTCCTAATTACGGCCACGAAAGACGCGTTCGAAGTTATTAGGATATAAACAAACGATACGCTTATTTTAATAAATAAGGAATTCTCGAATTTTAAATAGGACGAATTCATTAAAGCCAAGTTCTTAACCAAGTCGAAGGAGACCCTAATATCGGAAACTTCATTAATTTTCAACGGTTATATTTTGATTAAATACGGAGATACGATAGAGTTACGGCAAAAGGAGTAAGGCAAAAAGATTAAACTAGTAAATATTAAGTCTATGAATTTTTAAGACGAATATCGAGAATAATATACTCGAGGAGTTTATATCGCTACAATCTACCAATTAGAAGCCGTATTCGATTTGTCTATTGTTGCGTAACACCAAAATCTAACTAAGGAAAAGGTCGTCGCGCTAAATAAGAAATTAGAATAATAAATCAAGAATTTCGATTAAAGATTTAAGTATATCGCATTAGATTTATCTACAGTAAAACTCTTCGTTTTCGTCGATAGATTATTCGCAAATAACAAAGATTTTAGCTTTTAGATTAGATATAAAATCATTCTCGCGAACAAAAGCTAATTAGATAATAAAGAGTTCGAGATCAAAGGAAACTTTATTTATTACAATTCGATTAAAAGTAAAAAAGTTATTAAAAGTATATTAGTTTCAGAGATATACGGTATAATAAGAGGAGTTAATATAGTAATTACAATTAGGACTACTATTAATATAATTACAAAGCAATTTGGCCTCCCGGAGATCACGATAATCGTTTGCACGGACTTTTACTCGCTATACGAGTATTTAATTAAACTAAGAACAATAAAGGAAAAGCGCTTTATAATCGATATTATGGTTGTCACGAATCCAAAGTCCTTGGTACAGAGTAAGTTATTGTAAAGGAAGTTCTATTAAGATTAAATTAAATTAAGGAAAGAAGATCAAAGTTGCGTCTCGAGGAGGAGTTATATCCCTTAGTTCTGCCGGGCGGTAGGCTAAGCGAGGTCACGTGAGACTAAGCTAAGCCTAATTTGTGATATTACCCCCCCCTTTAAAATAAGTTTATTCGTAAGCTTTTGCTTCTTTTATTCCTTTCCGGGAAAAAAAACGCTAAAATAAATAAAAAAATCAAATAACTTTTCTTTTGTAACTACGTAAATAGCGGCCTTAGGCCAAAAATGGGGGAATTCCCTTTCTTTGGGCCTTAAGTATTAACATTGGATTTTAGACGCATTTCCTATCGTTTGCCCTCGCAATCGGTAAAATCTCATCCTTCGTATACTCTAACCAGTAATTAAAGTTCTTTAGCGGCTTAAGAAAGTGCGGATAAGTCTCGTGGAATCTTTTGAGAAGCAATAGGCTCAAATTGAGAGAAGATACCGAGTAAAACGTCGGATTTTCGTCGTAACCCTTTTAATTAACTTTGTATTAAAAGCGGTTCCTCTTCAATCCTACTATTAGAATCTCTTGTACTTCGTACTCCGTGCCGCTATTAATATCTTCTCTTTCTAATTCTTAATTGATTTGTTCGAGTAAAAGATCTATTACTGTTTTTCGAAGTTTCTCGGCGTAGAAAACGTTATAAATTCGATTAAAGTGCTCCGGTAATCGCAGTTTATATAAAAGTCTTATTATCTCGATAACTTCGAATAGTCCCTCGTTTTAATTAGCGAGTTTCCGGCTCGGGCAATAAGTTTTCTAAGAGGTATTCTTAACGTAAACCTAGTCTTTAACCTTCTAATTCGACTCTCGTTTTCTCTTATTAATTTATAGAGTATACTTTTCTTGCGAGGCTCGCATATTAATCTGAGTAACCGACGTAGATTCGTGTAAACGAGTAATAAGAGTTTGAGCCTCTTCTCGATTTAATTTCTCTTTAAAAACGACGGCTTAAACCGGTCTTTCCCAATCGAGAGAAGTGCGAGTCTTATATCCTTTCTCCGTAAAGAACGGTGATTAGCCAATTGTCTCATACTATAAAGTAGATTATTGCAAGTCGAAAATAGTAATCCACTTATCCCAATTATCCTAATAGTAGTTAACGTATAGACGCAAGCGTTAATCGAAGTACTAATTAACGATCTCAATTTATTCGTTTATTTGCGAGTAATTAGCGATCGAAAATTAGATTTTTATATTTAATCGAGTACAAAACTCATTCTAGAAATCAAAGACAAATTGAGGGCCTCGATTTGATATAATCGAATTCGAAATACTAACGTAACGCACGACGTGAATAAAAAAGAGAAGTATTAACTCTTTTGCCGTAATCGTATTTCGAACGGGAATCGAGATTAGTTTCTTATATAATCGGTCTACAAAGATAACTACTATATTAGCTCCGCTTTTACTCTTTAAATACTTCTTAAAATCGATTGTAATATACTATTAAAAATAATCCGAGATCGGTAATTAATATAATAAATCGGGCGTTTTATTTCGAGGGACTTTCGATCTTTTACACGTGTAGCAATTATTATAGTAGCGCTTAATATTACTATTGACTCCGGGCCAATAGTACCGCGTTCTCACTAATTGAGTGAGTTTAACTCTATTAAAATGTCCCGAGAGTAGTGGGTTATGTACTTCTTTGATAATTGCGGTTCGAAGAGGCATAGCGTTAATTAGTTATCTATCGAGCATAAAAAGCTTGCCTTTTCGAAGTAATAAACCGTTTCGAAGCTCTTAAATTGTCTCGATCTCGTTTCGAGCTAAGGTTCGATACTCTTTAAAATTTGGAGAGATTTTGTTCTCTTTTAAGATTTTATTAATTAATTGAATATTATTATAAAGTTTTGATTCTAACTCCTCGAGTTCGAACGGAGCAAGAACCGATTCGAGTGAAAGATCTTTGATAATAGTTTGGTCGATCCGAAAGCGAGGAATTATAGTCTAAGTCCTCTAATGATATATAGCCTTTTCGACTACAGCGATTTCCTCGTTTTTTCGTAAAAAAGCGTCGATTCTCTTATTTAATTTGCTTACTCGATACATTAATTTAAAGTTATATCTCGAGAGTAATTCGGACTATCGAACTTATCTTCCGGAAAGCTTTTTAGTAGTCATGAAGTATTCGAGTACTCAGTGATTTAAATAGATTAAAAACGGATCGTCCGTTTAAATCCCTTAGAGTTCGAAGCGCTATTTATCAAGTGCTCGAATAATAGTTAATATTTCTTTATCGTAGATATTATAATTGAGTTCTATAGCAATTATTATCTTTAAGAAGAAGGCAATAAAATACTATAACTCTGTCTTTAGGTTTTACTATAAGAAGACGCTAACGAGGACTCCGTTCGAGGCATTAGTCTCTACTTGTGTGAACTACTCGAATTAGTAATATCGAAAGATTAGTGCCGTAAATAGCAAGTTTTTAAGAGTAGTAAATGCCTCGTTATAATTTGGAGTCTAATTCCACTTATAGCCCTTCAAAGTAAGCTTATTAAATGGCTTGTAAACCCGTTCGTACTCGGAGATAAATCGTCGATAGAAATTGTAGAATCCTAAGAAAAATTAGACTTTTCGAACCGTATATAATTCTTTTTAACTTTTAATTACCTCAATTTTCTTTGGGTCGATCGAAATCCCTTTAATAGAAATAATAAAACCGAAGAACTTAATTTGATTCACATTAAATTCAGACTTTTTAATATTAACTTAAAGACCGACTTATTGCAATCGATTTAAAACCTTTTTAATATACATTTCATATTCGAGAAAATCCTCTAAGAAGACGAGAATATCGTCTATATAAGCCGTACAAAAATCGTCGAAGTAATCGAAGAAAATATCGTTTATATATCGTTAAAAAGTAATCGAGCCGTTTATTAATCCCTCGAAGAGTATTTTGCATTTATAAACTCCGTATTTAGTTCGAAACGTAGTGAGTTCTTCGATATCGGAATATATTCGAATTCGATAGAAAGTTTATCGAATATCGAGCTTCGTAAATACTTTAGCTTTAGATATACGGGCTAAAGTCTCTTCGATCAAAAGGAGAAAATACTTATCTTTTCGAGTTAAATTATTTAATTTTCGAAAGTCGATACAAAATCGAAGACCGCCGTTTACTTTTTGGATAAAGAGAACCGAAGAAATAAAAAGAGTATAACTTAGAGCAATAAATCCTTTATTTAAGTTCTCTAATAAAAACCGGCGGATTTTTTAAAGTTTTTAAATTGTCTTTTTCCAAAGAAAAGTATATCCGATCTCATCCTCCGTTCGATTCGCATTTAATTGTATTTTGTGATCGTATAAACAGTGAAAAAGTAAAACGTTTAATTCGATTTTCGAGAATACTTTTACATACCCGTTATATTCCTTAGATAAGATTCGCGCTAACTACTCGATTTTAATTTCGTTCGATTATTATTCGCCGGGTAAAAGAGGAGTTTCTTCGAGATTTGCAATTTGAATTGCATTTTGATTTTCGCTATTTTCGATTATTCGATCGAGTTCTTCGAGAGTAATCGAGAAGAGAGCATTATTTAATTATCGAATATTAAGTTTAAAAGCCTCGACTATAATGTAAGTAATATCGATTATCGATTTCCATTTCGTATTTGGAGTTCTCTTCTTTTTGCGTAGCTCAAGAAGATATAATTTCGAATTATATCCTCTTAAAATATCTTTTATCGTTTAATATTAATAGTTTCGATCGATTTTCTAATTCTTAAATTTCTTTTAATACTTTAAAAGAGGACTTTAATAGATAACCGTAATTCGATTTGCTTCGTTATTTATCCGTCGATCTCAGCGTTCGACATCTTTTTAGTGAGTAATTTCGATATATTTAATTAAGTTCTCGCGGGTTACCGTAATAATTTTCTACTAATTTTAATTCGAGGGTATATTTGCGGGCCAAATTAATTATTTTGTTTTATAACGTGAGAGTACGTCGAACTTAATAAAGAATAAACGATTTAAAATCAAATCTTAATTTTTAAGCTTTACAATAAGTATCGGGACGTTTTTGATAATCCGATCGTCGATATGCAAAGTTATTTCGACGTACTCGTTAATTTCCCTTCGAGTGCTCCCATTATACTCACGAATAGTAATAAAATAAAAGAGCTTCTTTTTTTGAATATTTAAATAAGTACAATACAATATAGTAAATAATTCATTAATAAAAGTAAATATACTAACTCCGGTATCGAGAAGAGAAATAGTTTTAATACTAATTCTATTGCGGTTAAAAGTACACTGCGTAGTAAAAAAGTTTCCGCCAATTAATTGGCTAAGATCTACTTCGCTAATCTCGATATTATATCGCCTAAAAGTGGAGACTTTCTTTAGGCGCGTTCGTTTTTCGGTTCGAAGTCGAAGTATTCTTCGGCCCCAAAATATTCCTCTTCTCTTCTTTTTGTATCCGTCAAATGATTACTTTGTCCCTCGACTAGCCCTATTTGGGCAATCTCAGTTATTAAAGTAAGGGAAGGAGTTAAAAGGAACGGGTAATTACGTATATTATATTTTGGCTTATAATAATAATAGTATTTACGGGTTATCGGTTTACCGATCGCAGTCGATTTATTCTCGGGCTTACTTGGGTTAAAGAGAGTCTTATTCGAATTACTTTTGATCGGAGCAAAAGGTGAGTATCTCGGACGGTTAATCTTAAAAATATTCGAATAACTCGATCGAAATATCGATTAGCTTTAATTGTAGTAAAATATAGGGATTAATTCGCCTCGGGAAATAGGAGTAATTTTAATTGCAGCGAGTTGTTGATTTAAAGTAGTAATGCGGCGGTAATTTTAATCGAGAGTATTGAAATAAATAGTTAAATCTTAGTATATTTTGTGAGTGCCTTTAAAAGGGAGTAAACCGGTTTGAAATTTGAGGGTTACTTTGCGTTGTAAAGTGCTTAAGTATTCGCCTTCCGAGATCTTAGTATTACTCGCAATCTTTAAGAATCGAGTATAAAACTCCGAAAAAGTCTCAAAAAGCTTTATTATTATAATCGTATATTCGTTTTTCGCGTTCTCGATTTTATTCGAATTAATGTAAATATCGGCCAAATATTTGATTATTTCGTCGATAGTCGTAAAATCGGAAGGCTTATCGTTGAAATAACGGGATTAAAGGTAGTTTTAAGCTTTACTTTCGATTCGATTGAAAATATAAGTTATCTTTACTATTTCGTTCTCAAAATAATCGTAGTTTACAATCAATTTGCTTTTGATTTGCTTATTCTACGCTTCGAACGTAAAGTTAACTCTATTTTTAAGTACCGATAGATCGAATTACTTAACCGTTTTCGTTAATCGAAAAGAAGTAAAAGGAGAAAATTATCGAAAATAAAAAGTTATCGGAGGATTCGAGAGAAAGTGTACAATTAAAATAGCCTTATTTCGAGCGAGAAAGTCGCGTTCTTTAAAGAGACTCGTAACTTGAATAGTATATTCAACTAATTCTTCGTCCTTCAAAGTAATAACGGTTTATTTCTCCGAGTTAATTTTGCGCGTATCGTTTCGATTAGCGATTATTTAAATCACTATTTAATATAGTATTTCTTTGTTTTTAGTATAGAACTTATTAAAGTCTTCGAGAGTAACGAGAATAATTCCGAGCTTAATATCGTCTTCTCCTTCGAGTTCTCTTATAAGTATATCCAATAATCGCTCGATCTCGCTATTATAATCGCTATTAATAAAATTAGAATTAAAAAGATCGAGAATCGAAGAATTCGTTAATAAGTAGTAAACTCGAATTAGTTTTACTCGTTCTACTTAACTTCGATTGCGCGTTAAATTGCGTTTTTCG